>JAWZYV010013615.1:0-129328 GCA_038373885.1 Cheiracanthium punctorium
ATTTGTATGTTCGCTTTGTGGAATATCGTTGGCATAAATATTGAATAATGTGGGCCCAAGTATGGATCCTTGGAGGACCCCGCTTGAGATGGGCTGCTCGTCAGAGAGGGCATTGTCAACCCGGACGACGAATCTGCGGTTTTGTAAGTAGTTATGAATGAGCTTAATGAGGCTATCGGGGAACCGTAGTTCGATAAGTTTGAAAATCAGTCCGTCATGCCAAACCTTGTCGAAGGCTTTGGCAAAGTCCAGTAGTACGATGGCTGTGTGCTCCTTGCTGATGTACGCGACTGAAATATTTTCAATCACCCTGTGCAATTGGTGGACGGTACTATGTTTTGCGCGGAATCCGTACTGTTCGGGGATCATGATTTGATCGTCTATGATGTGTCTGTTCAGTCTGTTGAGTATGACCCTTTCAGTAATCTTCCCAATACTGCTGAGGAGACTGATGGGTCTGTAGGAACTAGCTACAGTATGGTCCTGGCCCGGCTTTGGAATTGGGCACACTATGGAGGTCTTCCAGGCGTCCGGGAAGTGCTGGTGTCGGAGTACATTGTTAACTAGCGAAGTGATGGCAAACAGTATTTTAGCGGGGATGTTGCGGAGCATGGTGTTGTTTACCATGTCAATTCCGGGGCATTTTTTAACTTGTAGCCCTTTTATGATAGTGGCAACTTCGGAGGGAAGAGCCGGAGTGCTAGTAGACGTTGGAGGTGAAGTGGCAAAATTAGAGACAGTCCTTTGCACTTCAGTTGACCAACTGTTGGTGAGATCAATGTTGACGCTAAATTGGGTCGCGTAGGTTTTAGCGAGGATGTTGTCTTTTTCAGTGTTCTTGAATATATGAGTTACCGTTTTTCAGAGGTGGCATCTCAGATTTTTTGGTGGTAAGTTTTTTGATGGCATGCCACACCGTTTTGTCTTCTGCATTCAGGTTGGTAAGATAGTTCGTCCACTCTTGATTTTTGTGAGCTTGTATAGCTCTCTTGACTTGCGCACAGAGCTGGTTGTATCTGGTTCTGTTCCGTGGGTCACGAGATCTTTGGTAATACTTCCTGGCGTTGTTTCGCTGTTTGATAAGGCTTCGGATTTCCGCAGGAAGGTAGAAGGATATATTGTTAATCTTTCTGGAGGACTTTTGGTAAGCTTGAATTATGTTGTCCGTGATTGTCTTGGCTTTCATTTCTATGTCTGTCACACTGGATGCGTACGACATAATTATGGGTGCGTCAATGAGTGACTCCGTATACTTGATCCAGTTGGTGATTGTCCTTTTAGGATAGTTTAAGTCGATGTCAACATTAATTTCAAATGCAATCGGCATGTGATCCGAGCTAAAGATGTCGAAAGTCCGACAAGTTGGGGTTTGTGGTAAGTTATGCAGTGCGAAGTCAATAGTGGAATGTCCAGTGATGTGACCGCTGGAATCGGTGGTGTAATGCGTGGGTGTGGGTGGGAAAGACATCCTAAATTTGCAGTCAATGAGCAGCTTGAGGAGCTTGTTCCCGTTTGGGCAGTTCTTTTTGCCATTCCAGGCATAGTGGTGGGCATTAAAGTCTCCGACCACTATGCTGTTCTTGTGGTGAGTAAGGAGAGTCCGTAGGTCGCTCTCGGGAAATGGTTTACCATGTCTTCTGTAAGCCGACGTAAGTAGTATGTCAGCCTTGTTGCCGTGAATAATAATGGAGTTTGCCTCTAGGCAGCTGAGTTGGTTGGTGTAGGTACTGTGGGGAATCGAGTTCTTAATGTAGATAGCACTTCCTCCCTGTGATATACCGGGATTATCTCTATCGTTTCGGTATAGTGTGTAGTTGGCTATTTTGTAGGAGAAAGTTTTTCTGAACCGGGTTTCCTGTATGCAAACAGCGTCGAAGTCTCCGTTAGCCAGAAAGTGACGAAGTTCGTCTATCTTCCCGTGCAAGCCATTTGCGTTCCAGGATAGAATTTTAATGTGTGACGTCTTGGTCATGTTGGTTGTTAACCCTCCAAGCGGCTGAGACGTAAAATTCCGTCATCTGTAAGAGTTGTTCAAAGCGGCTGAGACATAATTTTCTGCTCCCTTTTCTGCTTCGAAAGCGGCTGTGACATAAAATCCCGTTACTGCTTATCCCCACTCGCCAAAACACCTGTGACATTAGATTAATGGATTGCAAAGGAGGGGAGAGCGCACAATGGCCAAGACACACCTCCGATACTTTAATTGTAGCTTTCAACACCCCATAAAATTATTTACAGATGTGGTGACCATACCTTTTCTAACAAAAGAAGAGAGAGGCCGAATGCTTTCGGTATTTTTTCAGATAAGTAATCTTTTGAACCGGAGTCCCTTCTAAGTATGGTTGGGCACGGGAAATAAGTTTGAATATTTCGTATTTTTCAAAAACCTCCAGGATACTTTTTCATTTATAATAACTTTAAATTTTTAATTAAAATAACAAATTTTGAGTAAATATTTTACTTCTTTCAAATGTTACTTGAAAAGGAAAAGGTGTTGCCTTGAATACAACAAAACAGTTGGCATATAAAAAAAAAATATTTTATTAGAAGAGACCGATTTAACATATATGGGGTCTTGGGCACGCATGCTTACGGATGAAGAGGGAGTTTAAAGAAATGTAGTGCATATTATTATTTAAATTAATACAAATTTACATGTCATAAACCACTCCTGTATAAATATTAACTCTGTAATTATCCTTTTATATAGTTACGCTGATACGTGACTCACTCGCTAACAAATCCGGTCCGGCCCCTTCCAAACAAAACTTTTACCGTCATTAATCCAAACAGATTAAAAAGTTACTGTGTAAAAATTTAATGAAATTTACACAGTTCGTGCGATCGGCTTGAAAATTTTCATAATTATGTAAAACAAATATTAAAAAAAGATCTGCGCTATTTTAAAAATCTAAAAATCCACCCGTTCTCTCATTTTTAAGCAATTTTTTTGCTATTTTCAGCTTCATTTTATTGCGCATTTAATCGCGTTAAGTTTCTAGTAAAATGAAAGTCAAACGTCAATAACAGAGGACTAAATTATAAGACAGTCGGAACACGTACTCAACTTCCCTCACTATTTTTAGGAGTTTCCAATGTCACTTAGGTTAAATTTTTATCTTACATTTCATTGTTTACATCAATAAAATACTTACTATAAGGACGTTTTGGCAACCAACTATGTTTCCGGATTATTATTTTTCCCATTCCAATTTTAATGAACTAACGCATTATGTAGAAGCTGCCTGGTGTTATAAAATAAAGACAACTTTTACACAATGCGTTAGTTCATTAAAATTGGAATGATAAAAATAATATTCTTGAAACATAGTTAGAAGCCAAAACGTCCTTATAGTATTTTTCATGTAAACAATGAAATGTAAGGTAAATATTTAAGCAAAGTGACACTGGGCCCTCCTAAAAATAGTGAGGAAAGTTGAGTATGTGTCCAGACTGTATTGCTGTAAACTAGTCCTCAGTTATTGATGTTTCAGTTTGATTTTACTAGAAAAGTAACACGATTAAATGCGCGATCAAATTTATCAGTAAAGCTCTATTCCGTCCTAAAGATTAAAACAAAATTAAAATAACTAGTTGAAAAGAACAGTGAAAGAAGATAAAGATAAAATAAATAGTGAAAGAACTAGTGAATAACAGTGAAAGAAGAAGTAAGATAAAATAAAATTAAATCCCAGTTGGATTCAGTGGTGATGATTCCCTTTCTGTGATCTGTGGGTCTCGGTCCCACCATGGCCCATTGCACAAGGGACTGAAAATGGTAGATGGCTGATGAGTAAAAGTCGAGGGTTCTGGACTACCGCGCGGCTGTCTCTCTAACGGTCTAGGGTTTCGGGCGGTTTCGTTAGATGTCTCGTGAAGACGCCGAAGAACACCTGAAAAAATCCTCCGACCAAGGCATTCCGACTTGGCAAATACCCTGAGTGCAGGCTTGCAATAAATGCACTACATTACACTCTATGATCTGTGTGGTTTCCCTGCTCACCTAGCATGGGTCTTTGAATAATCTGCGGGTTTAGCGGAGTGTTCAAAGATCCACGCTAAGAAATTACGCATGTAAGAGAAGAGGAATCTTCTCAAAAACGTCTTTTCAATAATAAATGACGAGAGCAACCATCCTAAACCTGGTTTCAGACGATAAGAATTATTTAATCAAAATTTTAAATTTAAGAAGACCCATTTTTCTTACAAAATTTCTCGCATATTGCCTCCTGCCGTTGAAACTTTTCAGGATCCTCCACTGTCTTAGTTTTACCCTAACTACAACATCTTTCCAGAAAAACTAACTTCCCACATTGAACTGCAAGATTTTTTGTTGTTGTTTTGGTGTAATGTGGTGTGTGTGTGTGTCAGTTCATTTATGTAAATATGTATACACGCTAGAAAAACTTTTCAATCTCTAAAGAATGAAAGAAATTGTTACGTAAACAAATACACAGAAATAGAACGATTTGTATAAAGCCAAAATTTTCATCTTAGATTTCGAGGCATTTAAATTTATACCGGATCACATCGAAAGCGTCAGTTTGTCATCGATTGATTATTTTATTATTGCTGCTTTTAATTGAACAATACGAATTTTAATTTCTATTTTTATTCTATATTAGCTGATGTACCCGCTCATCACACGGGAATAGAGATTACTTTAACAATTGGTTAAACTAAGCTGCCAAATAGACGAAAAAGTAAATAAATAAAATTTCCAATTACCTAAATTTAAAAATAAAGATTAATTTTAGTGTAATTGTTTAAAATATGAAGTTCAAATCGAAGCGCTGTTGCAAATCAAAGCCATGATACGTATAACCACATGGAGGGAGAGAGGGGGATTTTCGTTTGATTATTTTGAGAAATCGCAAAATTATTAAATGTTTAATTCGATTTTCAAGTAATTTATTTTTACATATACATAGCATGTTATAACTAGCTGCGTATGAGTTCTTCACGACGAAGAAAGTAATGATTTTTTTTTTTACACATGCTTTTTAAATTATTCCAGCTATACGGAAACTGAAAAAATGCAGAAAACTTTTACTCGAACCTAGCGTTATGGATATTAAAATATGCTGTCATAGCTAGCTCAATTGTCACACGATGACCCAAAAGCTATATTGGCAGTGTTAACGATCGGGTGACAACCCTTTCTTCTTTCAATACACATAAATTAGAAAAATGTTTTAGTTAATTAAGTAATTTAATTTTTCCTATTCATCCTAAAATAAATTTTTAAGGAGTTGTAATAACCTGGTGTGCAGAAAATGAAAGGATTCATTTTCATATCTCGGCTGATCAAAAACCGCTATATGTACATGGCGCAAACATGAACGATAAATCTGTGGGTCCGCAGCTCCTCTAGCTGTATACAGGCTGGTATACGGACGAGAGTTGCGGATCCGAAAATAACATCCTTTTGGGTGATGCCCTACACTAAAAAAAATTTTGTGGATTACTAAGAAATCTCTTTGAAACAAAGATGCTATAACTTTTCTTAGTATTGCTGCTAAGTAAAGTCATGTAAATCAATTGGCAAACATGGCTTTATTTAGTAGTAATACTAAGAAAAGTTATGGCATCATACTAAAAAAATCTGGAGTGCCTCCACTCGACTTTCTGAAGATTTACGATTAGATCATTACCAAGCATTTAAATAAATTTTAATCGATGAATAATTCAAACATATATACCAAATTGAAACTCAATCGAATGCACCATTTAAACGCTAGCATACTTTCAAGACTTTCTCCCCATATACTACAATGTCAAAGAAATATTTGTCGTAGCCCTGTAGAAAAATATAAGTCCTATATACACCAAAATCAATACCGGTCTTGCGACGGTGGTTTATAACATGTATGTCCAATTTGAGCTCAATCGAATGATCCGTTTAGGAGCTATCCTGTTCACTCACATACACATAGACACACACACGCACACACACACACACACACACACACACACATACATACATACATCTCGTAAAAACAGCATAAATGAATTCAAAAGACCTCAAAACGTGTAAATACATCAAAGTCTCGAAGTCGAATTTTTTCATGATTACAATACTTTCCAAGTAATGGAATCATTGTTTCGTAGAGATTTCTTGGTAATCAACTGATTTTTTTTAAAGAGTGTAAATTGTAGGGAAAAAAAGATTCTCGACGATCCCCAAGTCTGGCATAATAGCTATAAAACAGTCCCGTACTGCTAAGCTGTCAGTTTTCGGCTATTTAAAAAAAAAATCAAATTATTAAGCAGAAAGGCTTAATTTAAAATGCAGACTTTTTCTAAGAAGGAAAGCGTTCCAAATGAGTTAAAAGGTTAACTCAAACAAATTATATGTCATAATCTAAATAGGTTTGCAAATTTTTCCGATTTTAAATCGTTTGAAATAGCTTCTCGAAATTATTAAACTTCTACTTCTTTTAAGAATATTAAAACGAATAAATTGTTTTCGCCTAAATAAAGCATTGATATAAGGATTAATATACATATTAAGCATTTCAGTGGTCCAATTCCGAAGGATTTTTTTTTTTTTTGGATTACATGTGGGAATGGTGCCAGTTGTACGTCATACATTTAAAATTGACAAAAATTTGTACTCATGTTTTTTTAAAGATTACCGTTGACAAATTAACAGCGCTTCGCTTTTGATTACTCCCTCTAACTGCATAAAGATACGCAAAATGGTAGAGAGAAGACGTAGGCGACCTTAAAATTTTTAAAATCCACCCGTTTCCCCAAAAATACTAAAATTCAGAGCCTTATTATCACATGGGAAAATCGGGACTTTGTAAAGGGCCCCCAATTTCAAATGTTCTGAAACAGTCTTCTTTTATATCAAAATTTTTTGAAAAATTAAAAAAAATTCATGGATGGGGCCCCCAAAATTCATCAATGTCCGGGGCCCCTGTTGGTCATAATCAGGCCCTGCTTAAATTTAGCAATTTAAGTCGCTAAAATTATTAAATATAGATAATTTAAATTGAATTAAATTCATTTAATTCAATTTAAGTCAATGCGCCAGTGGGTCCTAATCTTGCGCGCAAAACTTGGTATAAGCGCTGAGCATTCAAATAATACAATGTATTCACATAAAAACGATCCAAAAGAATTACTTTCAAGAAACTTCTGCCGCAATAATTTATGAAACTTCAAATTTCAGTCAAAATCGAAAATTTTCAGATTTTGGTCTTATAAATCTAAAAGCGCATTCAACTTGCGTCAACTATACATGCATTTTTTTTATAAGTTCTAATACGTGTCTTTCAAAGGACACCTCTTTTGCCTTAGCAACTTGAAGGTGCAAGCTATGGTTAAGCCTTAAAAATGACCAAAAAAAAAAAAAAAAGAAAATGTGTGTTTTTGTGACCTTCAGTGACTTTGCGTCGATAACCTGTCACAGATTTCTCATATATTTCATGAAGTTCTATCGTCTAATATTATAGATGTGAAATAAATATCATGGCAAGTTGTCCCCAAAGAGTTTTTGACCACAGCATCTTCTATGTCTGAGAAAAACGCCCACT
This sequence comes from Cheiracanthium punctorium, assembly GCA_038373885.1. NCBI lineage: Eukaryota > Metazoa > Arthropoda > Arachnida > Araneae > Cheiracanthiidae > Cheiracanthium > Cheiracanthium punctorium. The sequence continues at coordinate 7,545 of JAWZYV010013615.1, forward strand.
TTTGTGTGCTGCACGGACTTTTTTACAGGCCCGTAGCCAAAGGGGTGCCAGGTGGGGATGCGCCCCACTCCCCCTAGAAAATTTCACATAAAAAAAGTTTAATGCAGATGCTTTGAAAAATTTTTGTATATAAGGTAAAGTTATCAAAGTTTTATATCAAAGTTTTATATATACAAAGTTTTTCTTTGTAACACTCTGTCATTTTTGTTTTGTGTTCTCATCTTCGAAATATGATCCAAAGATGACAACTTTAAATCCATTCTGTTTAAGCCAAGGAACTTTTACTTGTTGGAAGCGCAACGTTCCGTTTGAACTTAGCAGAATTTATTTAATTATAAACTTATGCTATTATTTAATGAAGAGAAATATAGATAAAAATGTTATCATTCAAAAAAATATAGGATGCCACCCCACTTAAGTTAGGGTCCCCCCCCTGAAAAAAAGAGGGTGCCCCCCTGAATAGAAAATCTGGCTACGGGTCTACTTTTTTAGTGGGCCATAAAAGATGAACAACTTCACTTTGAGGCAAAATATTCTGGATTTGCTACATTAATAAGATTAATAACAGCTGTGAATTTTTTGGTAAAAATCTCAGATGGCATGAATCCTAGGTGTGTTACTTTCTCAGATTCGTGCTCTTAATTTTTCTTGGAATTTTTTCGCATATGCAGAAGATAAATAAAGGTCTTTAAAAACGTTTATTATCTAACAAAGATTAATATAGATATTTCATTTAACAAATTTACTAAACAAGTCCTTTAAATGAAACATCGAAGAATTTTTAATTTTTATTTTTCTCGTACGCTTGAGATAATTTAAATGAAAGGTTTATTACCCTACACTCAAGTACATTGTACTCTCTCTCTCTCTCTTTTTTTTTAACTGTCATATTTTTTTGCATTACAACGTCAAAAATGATCGAGTGAAAGCCAAATTTCCTATTTCTCTTTCCTAACTAACTGTATAAACTTTTATGAAAAAATGCACAGTTCGAAAAAAATATAAGGAATAATAATAATTATATGGAACACTTTGCACATTTTAAGAAGGACAGCGTCTCATATAAGGTTCAGGTAAATGGGATATATCTGACATTGGACACTTTATTGAAAATATGTACACGGGGTCTTATCGCATGAGCAAATCGGGGCTGTGTTCAGGGCCTCATCTTGAAAGGGGCCCATTAGATATATTATTTTTCGTTCATTTCTATTAAAGCTTTATAAAGAAATTTTTCAGATAAAGAAGTATAGTAAAAAGATAATCACTAATTTTACTATTTTTAGAGCACAAGCGTCACCCTCACTACCTGCTCATTATGAGAGGGAACAAAAAACAAAATATCTCTTTTTCCAATCTTCATCAGACGAAAATCTGGCTCTGGGTGAGTGTACATGTAAGCCACCGAGAAAAGAACTTGGGTTTCCTACAAGGTTGCGTAGATTCCTGAGTATTTAGGGGGGAAAGAGGTGAGGGAGACCAGTTGGTCAGATTTAGGACATGTGCTTCTACAATACAAAGTAATTTATCAGGTGGTAGGTAGGCTGTCACGTCGGCAGTTTGTTAATTACCCTTTTCCCCACGCCTTCCATGCGGAAATGGGGGGAAGCAGGTTTTTCTTGTGCATTTTCGAGAGATACAGATCCCATACACTGGAACTTTTTTGAAGTTATCACTAGGCAAACTCCAGGCCGCTCGGAGGGTTAACTTGATTAGAGATGCTTTTTATGACTTCCATTACTTCGAAGATGGTAGAGATTTGGCTTGTGCATTTTTTCTTTTTAAGAGATCTCTTAGACAGGAGATTTCTAGTTTTGCCCTTTTTTGGAGCAGGTCGTTTTGCAGTTTGTTTGGGTGCTTTTGGCTTGGATGCCTCGTTGTCCATTTGGTTTTCGGTATCCACTTGATTGTCCGAACCTCCGGGCTGGGGGTCAGTCACGGCAGTTTGGCTGAAATTTAGAGGTTTATTCCAGGCGTTGGTTTTTGGAGCAGGAGCCGGGATAAACTGTTGGAGTTTACTGTTGACTTTTTTGGCTATTGTGTTGTTAGGTTGTCTCGTGTCGGTAATTGCTTTGGGGTGTTTGTTTCTGTTTTCGGGGTTTTGGGGATACCCACGATAGTTGGCCACGTGGCCGCCACCGCAATTTACACACTTCACGGGATCTTTCCCCTTAGTAGGGCAGTTGCGAAACAAATGGTCGCCCGCACATTTCAGGCACTTGGGAGTGAGATAGCATGTTAATGAGGAGTGGCCGTAGCTTTGGAATTTATAGCACTGTTTGACGGCCCTCCCTCTGAATGATTCGACCCGGATCTTGAGGTATCCGTAGTCCATTATGTTGTATATGTCCTCTACGTTGGGTGTTCGTTCGAGGTCGATAATGCAGTTGGGAAGCAATTCCTTAGTCTTATTACTTCTCATGAAGCTGATGTTGATGGGCTTGAATTTGTTGTCTTGTAGGAATTCTACAATTTCTTGAGTGGGGGTGGAGCAAGGTATCCCTTTAACAACAACTTTGAGGGGACGCTCTTTCTTCGGGTCAGTAGTCTGGAAGCCGATTTGGTTGTCTTTAAAGTATGATTGTACTTCACGTAGCTTGGAGTCGTCTTTCAGCTGCAGGAGGAAGAGGTCTCCTGTTAGTTTGGATTCCACTCTGTATCCTAGAATTTTAGATAAATTCTCTAGGTGCTTGCCGTAGTCTGTGTTCTTGAGCTCGCAGAAGACACGGTGCTTGGTGCTTTTAGTAGTGTTGGTGGCGAGCTTAAAGCCGGTGTTGTCATTTGTGGTGACGTTGCTTTCTTGTTTTTGTTCAGATTGGTTGACAGGTGGTCGTGATAGGTGGTTCGTGACTGGGGACCTCGGGGAAGGCCTCCATGGTGGTTGTGTCGAATTGTTCTGTCTGATTCTCATTTTCTGTATTTTCAGTTACGTCCATACAAGGACTGTTTGGTGGTTGAGTTTCCTCAGTTATTTTCCCATCGTTGTGCGGGTGTTTTTTTAATAAGTCTGTGTCCTCATCATCAGTAAGCTTGCGCTTGGGATTACCGCGTATGCGAACATGCGGGGTGATGGTGTAATCAATTCCGTATTTTTGCAACAAGTTGATAGGTTGCCTTACGGCGTAGTAGTGCAAAAACCCCGGGCTGTGGATCAACAGTTCAATGGAGGGTTGCGCAATTATGTCTAGTATTGAGTCAGCTATTTCCGCACTGTACTAGTTATTTAGATCGTCGTAAAAGCGGAGAAAATCAAGGTACAATTCGTAGTGTGGATTGTATCCTTGTTGTCGCGTTGACTGAATGTATGCACATAGTTCATAGATGGGTGGTGCTTGTTCCCTGGCATTCTCATGGGTGACAATAGTACGCACTCAGTCAGAATGAGAAGAGTACACGTTGCAAAATAGTCCTTACAAGTGTAAGTGAGGCTGGAAGGACGTGACAAAATAGTCCTAGTAAGTGGCAAAGTATAATCCTTGCACGAGGTGAATCACGTTGTAAACAATGTCCTTAAAGGTCCAGGCACGTGGCAAATAGGGCTAAAAATAGGCCTAGCACGTGGGAAAAGTAATCCGAGCACGTGGTGAAACACGTTGTAAATAATGTCCTTACAGGTGCAGGAGAGGCTGGTTGTACGTGACAGAAATAAACCTAGCACTTGGCAGAGTTATTCTTGCACGTGGCGGCGTAGTGAATTCTGGCTCGCACGAATGTGTGGATAGCAGAAAAGGAAAGAGTGTATGTAAAAAGCAGAAAAGGGGGGGGCCCGAGGCGCCGACTTGTTGCCTATGTGACCGCAACGTTCCTTTGGGCCTTTGCACGCTCACAAAAGGCTTAGAAGAACAATGCTGCGGAGGCGGTCCTAAACGCCCGGTCTAACCGAAAAAAAAGAAAAGATTGGTGACGGCAAGGAGAAATGCCGTGTCGATGAACGTAGAGATGACAGCGCTTCTTCGAGCAGGATCCACTTGCTTGACTGGGATCTTCAGAACGGCCGATCTTGAGATGAACGAACCCACGAGGTGAGACTGGTACATCTAGCGAGCGTCCTCTCTCAACGTTGTTCGCGATAGCAGCCAGTAGGAGTAATCGCTCCCGGGGGAGAGATCAGCGGCGAATTCCGGTAACCGGTTTCAAGTGGGGAAGAGCATCCAGTGACGTCCGTGTTTACGCTTTAAGCAATTGCTAGGGGGTGATATAACTCAATAATTCACACAAACTCAATTAAAACTCTTAATATTCGAGTTGCAGCATTTTGTTTACATGCTTCCGCCAAAGCGGCTATCCACACTCTCCATATATATACAAGTAAACATAAAAATGAAAAGAACGTTCAGTGCCATCTCTTGGCATTGATCCAAATCGTAACACGATGGGGTAATCCGTAACACACTGGGGCCCCATGACTATGTCATCAAAACAATGCAATCACAATTGAAATTAAAACATTAACACAACATGCAATATCAAAAAATTCAAAATATAATAAAAAATACAAACTCCTGTTTAGTATATGAAAAACAAACAAATAATTCAGTTTTCATCCATAGGTAGTTTGACCAGTTTATGGATTGGTCTCTTAAGTTCACCTGTAGCAGTCTTTAATTTTGCTGATCTTACCTTCCCATCAGTACCTGTAAAAGTGTCTAAAACTCTCGCTATTTTCCACTTAAGTGGTGGCAAATTATCACCTTTGATTAATACTACATCGTTGACACACAAATTAGGCATTGGAATTTTCCATTTGTTGCGTACTTGCAACTGTGTCATATAGTCCTTGGACCACGATTTCCAGAACGATTGTGCGATTTGATTCACTAATTTTGAAAATTCACAACGAAATCGAGCACAGGTAACACATTTCCTCACTTCATTACGGATAACAAATCTTGCTCCTACAATCCAATAAGTTTGTTTCATAGCACTGTTCATTAACTGTACACCTCCGGGTAAGTATTTTAGATGATAAAATTTAATTAGTAATCTTGTGACTGGATGATTTTTTGGTAGAATGAGAGGGAATTTCACAGTGTCTGGCTAGTTGGCATTTCTCAGTCGACCACCAACTCTAAGCAAGCCACACTTGTCCAAGAAGGGATTTATTGAAATTAAAGTGCTGTTTTTTAACACTTTTCCATTTTCTAAAGAATATCTCATTCACAAAATTAGTTCTTTGCACTTGCTTAGTGATAATGTCATGCGATCTTCTTATCTCTGTTGTAAGTAAAAATGGAGATGAAATTTTGTTCCCCCTAGCATTACCCATGAATCTTAAGCACCATGCAACAACTCTTTGCAATTTACTCCAAACTGAAAACTTATTCCAAAGTTGCTCAACAAGCTCTATGTTAACTGCAAAACTTTTGACAGGGTTCAATCTTTACTCTCTTAAAATATCTGCATTTTCTAATTCTACAGATGCTTTTACTATCTGCTTAGGCCAACACTCATTATTCATTTGAAACCACAGTGGCCCTAACCACCACTTTTCGTTAAGAACCAAATTCTCAGCCGCAACTCCTCTTGTCAACAAATCAGCCGGATTATCGTCAGATGGACAGTAATACCAATCACTCGGACTCGACTTTTCCTGAATCTCCACAACTCTATTACCAACAAACTGTTTCCATCTCTTTGCACATCCTTTAACCCAATACAACGCAATTGTAGAATCGCTCCAATACATTACTCTTTCAATTTTATTCTTAAAAACATTCTTAATATAATTTCCAACTCTCGCACCTACTACAAGACCCATCAACTCTAATCGTGGCAAAGTCAATTTCTTTAACGGCGCAACTCTACTTTTTGACATAATAAATGACACTCTATAATTTCCACTGTTATCACAATATATAAAATAAACAACTGCTCCATAAGCACTTAGTGAAGAGTCGCAAAACACATGTGCTTCCAATTTCTCATTTTTACAATCCAGCAAACAATATCTCGGAATGGTTACGTCACACAATTTCACAGTTTCCTTACACCACGTAAACCATTTTTCTCGCAAATCATCTGGTAACTCTTCGTCCCAATCACAGCCAGTTTCCCAAATTTCCTGTAACAACAACTTAATGTGAACGACAAATGGCGAAATCAAACCAGTTGGATCGAAGATCCGTGCTGCTGTTTGTAAAACACACCGTTTAGTGTTGCGCAATGTTTCCCAGGAGTCCAATAATCTTCTAATGTCCAACGACAGCTCATCCTTTTCTGGACACCAATTCAATCCTAAAACCTTGAACTGCTGAACACCCTTCCTTTCTCCGACATTAAGTCCATTCTCTATCCACAGTTTCTCTAACTCTATACTGTTGGATCTTAATTTTCTCAAATTAAATCCACCGCTCTTTAATATTGTAACAGCATCTGACGACAACTGAAACGACTCACTTACATTACTGCCACCAAAATACAAATCATCCACATATAGTGCAGTATTTAACATTTCAAATGACTTAGGGTTGCTTTCTTCAAATTTTTTGATATGATATTTTATAGTGGCACTCAAAATAAAAGGCGAACTTTTACAGCCAAATGGTAACCTTCTCATTCTCATCATTTTATAATCTTTATCAGGATTATCTGAATACCAAAGAAATTTTAAGAACTTTCTATCTGCTTCTGAAATTCCTACCATTAAAAATGCTTTCTCTAAGTCAGCATTAAATGCCACTTTATTTTTGCGAAAATTTAGAATAACACCAAGAATATTGGGATTTAAATTGGGGCCGGTTTCAAGACAATCATTCAAATACAAATTGTGTTTAGATTTAGAGCTACAGTTAAACACTATCCGAACTTTTGTTGTTTCTTTGTCTTCTCTAACAACTGCTCTGTGTGGCATAAAATATTCCTTTTGATCCCTTTCACATTCTTCAATAATCCCATTTTTCAATTGATCATTTATTATTTCTTTGTATTCATCAGCGACCCAATTATTTTTTGAGAAACCCTTTTCTAACTCATTGAATCTTTTTTTCGCTAAAGAGAAATTACTTGCCAATTCATCATTACTAAATTTCCACAATAAACCAGTTTCATATCTCCCATTCACAAATTTTAAATTTCTTTCAAATTGTTCTACCAAGGCTTTATCCACTGTATTTAATTCTTCATTTTCCTTAATTCCTAAAGTCTCGAGATCCCATAAAACTTGAACATCTGATGTAGCTACACAAAAATTAGCTGAAACTGAATTTTTAATATTACATTTATAATTCTCTTGACTTCCTTGTAACGCATAACCGAAAATTGTTGGCACGCACGTAATCCTTTCATTTATCCTTTTTAAAGAATCTATCTGTATAATCTGCCAGAACACATCTGACCCTAAAAGAATTTGAATATTTACATCGCTTTCACAACAATCCGCCAAAACTAAACCGTGCGAATTCATTATATTTTGTACCTCTACATTCGGAAACGGAATTTCTGCACCGGTAATAGTGGATACCGAATGTGTGGATAGCAGAAAAGGAAAGAGTGTATGTAAAAAACAGAAAAAGGGGGGGGGGCGAGGCGCCGACTTGTTGCCTATGTGCCCGCAACGTTCCTTTGGGCCTTTGCACGCTCACAAAAGGCTTAGCAGAACAATGCTGCGGAGGCGGTCCTAAACGCCCGGTCTAACCGAAAAAAAAAACAAAAGATTGGGGACGGCAAGGAGAAATGCCGTGAAGAGCATCCAGTGACGTCCGCAAGGTAACACACTCGCTGATGGATCTTTGTTTTATCAACCCGACATTTCTCAGTCAGATTATTTTTTAATATTTACGGCATGTGTGAACTCTCTTTCCAGTGAGCAGGAAATTGCTTTTATTTTAATTTTAAAAATACGTCTTGAAAATTCTGGTGGCATGCACTTTCGCGTTGCCTTTTATAGAAGCCAGTTATCTAATTTATTATTAATTTTCAGTTTAGTTGGAGTAAAATAAATTTGTATTATTTTGACAAGAAAGAATCAAACGTAAGAATCAAACCAAGAAAGCTCTTAAGCTAAGACTGTATATAACTTCCGTACCGAAAAGGAAATCTCTTCTAAGGTGTTTTTTATGCAACAAAAACAAGAGTAAATATCTTATATAACTAATATTATTTTTTTTATTATTATAATCAGTTTCTGTTTTCATTGACAAGAGAAAGGAACGTATTTATTCCGCATTTATGAGAAGCTTAAGTCGTTTTCGCGAATTTTCCCCTTAAAATGTAATTCACATATCAATGCTCAAATTTTCTTTTGTGTTAATAGTAGTAATAGTGCAGAAAACTAGAAGTTTTTTTCTGTGATACAGTTCCCTTTTGTGTGTGTGTTTTCTAATTTATTAAATTATCATCGGCTCGAGTAAATTTACTAGGCAAACACCAAGTGAGCACAAGCTGGTTTACGTTATAAGTTAAGTAGTACAGATTTTGTCACGGATCTACGCGACAATCTCGGATAGCTGAGAGCCAAAAGCAAAAAGAAATAGAAATATTATTAAAAGAGTGACTAATTAAAACATGAGGGATGATATATTCCTGAAGCCGCACTAACAAATTTTAAACACAGACAGTATGATTAATAAGTTACTAATTCTAATAAATAGTTTTCAAATAAATAATGGAGTTGGAAAAAAAGCATGTACAATTATTGAAAGTGTTGTAATTTGTTTGAAATTAGCCAATTAAGAAACTAGCTTACAATAGTTTTTTTTTACTTAGCATGACCTTTAATAGATAAAACGCACCTGCATCTCCTTTATAAATAGTAAAAGTCCGGAAGCAAAATTTACATTGCAACAAAAAATAAATAAATGAACGAATAGTAATGTTTTTGGACATGTCAATGGTATATGAGTAAACAAATAATTTATTACACAAAGAGCACTCAATTTCATAAGCGATAATGGACAGATTTTCTTATTTTTTCATCGAGGGCGGATCCATGGGAGGAGCAAGGAAGCTTTAGTCCCACCCGCTCTGAAGAAAGCATTGATAAGATCTTGCTTCATTGTATCCTTTTCAAAAGCATTTCTGATACATGATTGGTCTATGGAACCGTGCTGTAAGCTTTGAATAAGATTTTCTGTGTTTCTGTTATTTTCTCATTCCATACATGATTGTTCCGATGAATTGCGTAGAGCATCGAGGGCGTTATTAATAGTAATGGTGCAGAAAACTACAAGATATTTCTGTTAGAAATGTAAATTTCTAACATAAAAATTCTCAAAAAGATTCTGAAAATTTTCAAGTCGAATGAGGAGATAAAAATATATTAAAAGTAATATTTTTATGTAACGTTATATCAACAGGTTATCCATCTAGTTGTTAAGTTGGTTTGTATCAATTTTATATTATTTATTTTTTATTTTAATAGGTTGATTTGTTTCCTCCCCCTCCTCAAGTCAGCAGTTTATCCTGCACTTTGCGGGGGGGCATAAATTTGGATTAAATTTCCTGAAGCCGCACCAACAAATTTTAAACACCGATAGTATGATTAATAAGTTATTAATTTTAATAAATAGTTTTCTAAAAGATATATTGAGTTGAAAAAAAAACATGTACATATATTGAGAGTGTTGTAATTTTGTTTGAAATTAGCCAATTAATAAAGTAATTTACAATTGTTTTTTACTTAACATGACCTTTAATAGATAAAATGCACCTGCATCTCCTTTATAAATAGTAAAAGTCCGCAAGCAAGATTTACATTGCAACAAAAAATAAATAAATGAACGAATAGTAATGTTTTTGGACATTCAATGGTACATGAGTAAACAAATAATTTATTACATAAATGGCACCCAATTTCATGAGTGATAATGGGCAGATTTCCTAATTTTTCCATCGATGGTGGATCCGTGGGAGGAGCATGGAGGCTTTAGTCCCACCCCCCTGAAGAAAACATTGATAAGATTTTGCTTCATTGTACCCTTTTTAAAAGCTTTTCTGATACATGCTTGGTCTTTGGAGTCGTGCTGTAAGCTTCGGATAAGATTTTTCTGTGTTTCTGTTCTTTTCTGATTACACACATGATTGTTCCGATGAATTGTGTAGAGCATCGGGGGCGTTATTAGTAGTAATAGTGCAGAAAACTAAAAGTTCTTTCTGTGAAAGTGTGTTTAGTGGGTTTTTGACTCAGATTTTGCAGGATTTCCTGATGAGGGAAAATCTAAATCAGGTTTTGTTACAATCGCCTTGTAACAAAATTTGATGCAATTCCCTTGTGTGTGTGGTGTGCGTTTTTTAATTTATTAAACGGTCATCAGCTCGAGTAAATTTACTACTCAAGTGAGCACAAGCTGGTTTACGTTATAAGTTAAGTAGTGCAGATCTTGTCACAGATCTACACAACATCTCGGATAGGTGAGAGCCAAACGAAATAGAAATATTATTAAAAGAGTGACTAATTAAAACATAAAGGATAACGTATTCAAAAGGAAGGATGACGGAATTATTATTATGTGTATGAAATCACGGACTGAGATTGAGTGCCGAGTCATTTCCCTTTAGATTTTTTAGGTCAATTGATTGCATAAATTTGTCCAGAGCAGATTTGTAACAATTTGGAATACTGTGGTGGAAATTGATGACTAATTGAACAAAAAAAATTTAAGAGCCTACTTATCCTTAAAACATATCTAACTCTCAGGCAGTCGTACTCTCACACTTTCGCGTCCGCCAACAGCACTGTATTCATACTCCTTGACTTGTCACCACGTCAACGAAGATGTTTTACGTATTTATACGGGGGAGTTAAGTAAGTGTTTTTTAAATTTAAGACATACATTATCTTATTAATTTAATTTCAGTTTTTTCTAACATCCACTAAACGCATATAACTATTTCTGAAAAGGTTGTATTGTATTGTGTTATTGTATACTTACAAGAGGAGTATTTCGTATTGCCTATGTAAGGGAGGGGTATCTTGCGCAGCTGACTTTCTTAGTGCTTCTGAAGCGGGTGTACGCTACATCGTCAGAAAACCGTCCAAAACTCCGAATTTTTAGATTATCAGCCGTCCGGTAGACCAGAACCCTGAACCTTTATACGTCCATTATCTACCACCTTCAGTATCTTGTCAACTCGGTTCGGGTGGGTACAGCATCTTGTTTTAGATGTCATCTCCGGCCTTTATATATCTAATACAAAAGATAGTGCATGTATGAATTTAGATTAATTAATCAGATTTCTATTTGAAAAGTATGGAACAAAATTTTAAATCCGGTATTTAAAGGAATACAAAATAAAAGTGAGAAAACCTAAGATTTGGGAAAAATATTGGTCTTAAAATTAAAATTCAATAATTACAATAAATTTTATTTATACATGAAGAGTAAAAGAATTATTATTAAAACTAGTTAGTATGTAAAACTACTATTTATTTTACTTTGAATACTAAATAATAATTATTATTAATTAATATTGTGAACTTTCTGAAGAGAAAAAAAATTCATTGAAACATTAATTACATAGTGAATTTTCTAATAGAGTTAATAATATTAGAAAAATAAAGACTTAATTTTAATTTGAAATAGCTATCAAAATACTAGAGATCATCAGAATATGACACGAAATACTTAATGAAAAGTTAGATAAGGAGTTTTAAGAAAAAATAGTTAAATTAATTATTTTTTTGATTCAAAGTCTTAACTATTTTTAATTATTAATTAAAGCAAAATAAATTACAGAAAAAATACGTAAAGTATATAATAATCTGTTATTATTTTTTAAAATGAAATAAAGCAAAAACGAGAGTAAAACTAAGGCCATCTCTCAAAAGAGTTATGGCGAGGTTAGAACTCAAGACCTCTGGACACATACCAGATGCGGATAGTACTAGCTATCAAGGTACAAACTGATAACGTTATAAATTAAGTTGTACAGATCTTGTCACAGAACTAAGCGACATCTCGGATAGATGAGAGCCAAAAGCAAAAAGAAATAGAAATATTATTAAAAGTTTGAGTAATTAAAACATAAGGGATAACATATTCAAAAGGAAGGATGACGGAATTATTATTATGTGTGTATGAAATCATGGATTGAGATTGAGCACCGAGTCATTTCCCTTTAGATTTTTTAGGTCAATTGTTTGCATCAATTTTGTCCAGAGCATAATTATAACAATTTGGATTATTGTGATGAAAATTGATGATTAATTGAACAAAAAAAATTAAGAGCCTACTTATCCTTCAAAATTAATTTCTTCCGCCGTACTCTCTCACTTTCGCATCCGCCAACAGCATTATATTCATACTCCTTGTCTTTTTACCGCCTTAACCCATTTATGCCTAGCGTCCCTTCTTTCGGACGGCATTTTCGCTATTAGTCGAAAACGTTATTTATTTTTCCTAGGCTTTATTCATGAGTATTGAGCCTCAACTCCGCACAATATTTTTACATGACCAAGTAGGATGTTGATATTTCGATTTTTATGCAAAATGATTTTAAAATAAATCATTCCTTGTTCAAGAAGTTGACATCAGAAATTTATCTATTATTTCTGTTATCAGTAAAAATCGAAGATAGTCGCAAAAATATCCAGGCACAAATGGGTTAAAGAAGATGATTTAAATATTTATATGCGCGAGATAAATAGTCCCCTCTTTGAACTGGATTAAATAAAAAATAAAAAACGTGTTTTCCTAGCTTAACCGGCGACGCCAATCTTCGAATTTGGCACCGATTAAAATCACATATTAATTCTAAAAAAATCGTTAGAGCGGATTCCGAGATCTAGAAGTTACAAGTTGGAAAAGAGAAAAATTAGCTGTAAATATAAGTGCCGCGATGCTTTTCGGTTGGTTGGCTGGTTGTTGTTGGGGTTGGCTGCGTCACTCTAGAACTGTCGTTCTCCATGATTATGAAGTAATTTACTAGTGTCTTGAAATATCTTAAAAATATTATACCCCCAAATTTGCATTAGTACCGTTAAAACTATAGTAATCAAATTAGATTATGAATGTTTCACTTAAGCGTATTTTTAGTTATACGTCGTTTTAGGTCGGTCCCTTAAAAGACGTATAAGCGATGCTTTACTGTATATGCATGCATGCTACATTGTTGGATATACAGGTAAATAATACAGCTTATACATCGGTACAGCTCATACACCGGTAACACATCATCAGAAATTTCCTTTAATCAATTATTTGAAAGAACTAGACCAGGGATCACCAATTATTTTGTTGTAGTGACACAATGGAAAATCGGGGACTTACTAACGTGGGAAAACGAACTTTTATTGGCCGTGATTAGAAAACTTTTAAAATAGAACGTAGTTTTTTGGGGAAAAAATGGCAAATATTTTTTGCCTTTAGCTTTTTCTTTGTCTTTTTATCTGTGTATGGGACAAATAAAACTAGTTCAGAGGCCGCCGTTTTATGAAAACTTAATTAGCGCATTGCTATATTAAATTTTGTTTGTGTGTTGGACATTAATTTTTAAATCGTTTAAATCTAGTCACTAGGAAAACATGGTATTTCCAGATACAATTCCACCAACATAAGCATTTTCCTTTTATTCCGTTGCGAAAAATGTTTGTGTTGGTTTGTTCAATGATTCCCCTCCCACATCCCCGTCAATTCGGCTCCATATTTTACAAGCTTCCTTGCACGCGTACCACAAATGCAAAAAGCCCTGAAAATAAAACAAAAAAACCCCTTTACCTATTTTTGATTCGCGAACCGCTTTTGAAGAAAGAAAATACATGAAAAGAATAGATACATCTGAGTGCTATTTGAAAATTATCGAATGAGACGTAACCCAGAGTTAAACGCTTCTAGACTTCCTTTCTTGAGCACTTTCAGACAGTCAATAACTGCTGCTCCTATACATGGATATAAATTTCACAAGAAAAACAAATTCTGTGTGTGACAGGCAAATATTTTTTGATGAAAAGCTAAAAGGCTGTACGTAGTATATATGACTAAAACCGTATTTTATCGATTTCCGTTTATCTATTCCCTAGGCGAATTTGAAAAATCGTTTTCTTTCTGGAGAATAATCCGTGATAAAGTTTGAGTTAAAACTTGTTACTTTTTTTCCCCACTCCCCTCACCGTCCCCTTACAGATAAGTGGAAAAACGTGTTCATAAAAAATTAAAGTAATAAATGGAAAATTCAAATTTAAAGTTGGAGAGAAATTCGTGTTAGAGCTTAAAATATTGTTTTAAAAATTCTGTTCGTGTTGTTGTTGCGGTGATATACACCCATTTTAGAAACAAGCCTGGCCTTAAAAACTATAGACAGTATACAGATATACTGAAAGAATAAAACAAATATACCTATATAGAATGCGTTATAATCAACCATATATAAGACGATTAAATAAATGTGCATTATTGTTCTTGAAACGTTAACAATTTACCGTAAAAGTATATCTCTCATGAATCCAATCTACACAAGAAACAGTTCTTACTTTTAAAAGTATTTCATTGACACTTGTTGTGTTTCTTTTTCTCCTATTTTAAAAAAATTATTTCACAGCATAATGATGTTTTTTTTTATATTAGTTATTGATGTTGATGCTTTCTCAGTCCATTTTTTCTTAAAAAATATATTATACTTATTACAAATTTTTAATCCTACATTATCAGAAGCTTCATCTTTGCGTTTTTACAACGATGAGCAAGAAGAGGTTAAAAATAGATTAAAGGAGGAATGACTTTATAACTAATCTCACTTGGGTATTCCTATTGAGGGGGTTTTTCTTATCGTTAGCTTAAATACGGGTTATTTACGCTAAGTAAACCCTTAGAAAGACTCCCACGGAGGACACCCCACCCATAGGCTTAGATCGCTGGAGCAGATAATTGGCCTTAATCCCACGACTCTTATTGAAGAGTTAAAACAATTTTGTACTTTTGCCCTACTCCAAAGTCGGGGGGTCAAAGTGCTGGATTCTGCTATTGGCTGTTAAGTAACTCATTTCAAGAATTCAGTTTCGCATTCGTTTTATTATAATTGTGTAAAAACGCTACTGAATAAAAATTTTCAGGTATACCACTTGGGATCTTTTTACCATACCCACTAAATTTCTTTTAATGACTATACTTAATATGTGCAATGTTGAATTTTATATTTTCCAATTACTACTAAATTAATAAACTAATAGAAATGGCTTAAAAGAATAGATTGTGATAAAAAGTTTCTCTCTGGTAAATGGATTTATTTTTTTATCTATTAGAGATAAATAGGCGATGTAAATTGAAAAAAAATGTTAATAAAATGCTAACAAAATTTTAAAATGTTAAAAAACTCCTCTCATAAATTTTCAAAAAGTTACACTTTTTAAATGTGTGTACGGCCCTCGTACAAAACTGAATTCGCAAAACGTGGCCCATGCACAAATAATGTGATTGAAAAATTAGAGAATTATATCCTAAAAAGTATCAGAGGTATGAAGATTATACATGCTGACTTGA
Source organism: Cheiracanthium punctorium (assembly GCA_038373885.1). NCBI lineage: Eukaryota > Metazoa > Arthropoda > Arachnida > Araneae > Cheiracanthiidae > Cheiracanthium > Cheiracanthium punctorium. Next base: position 22,955 of record JAWZYV010013615.1, read on the forward strand.
ACCACTTCTCAGTAGATAACGAAAGGTGAAAAATCACGTTGTATGATCGCGTTTCAGGGGTTGTGCAGAAATTACGAAAGAAAATAATTTTGCACTATAGCATTAAATGTTCATATTCAAATTCATGTATAGCTCCTGATCATCTTTCCTTTAAAATAGCTCTGAGGCGTTTTATGATGAAAGTCTCAAATTTTGTACAGCACTATATTAGTGTAAGGGGCATATTTTACAAACTGGGATTTTTTTTTTTTGGACGGAGTTGTGTACAAATTTAAAATGTCTAACTTTTAAAAAATAAACGAGAGGATTTTTTTAACGTAGCACTTTTTGCTACCTTATTTTGAACATTTTTTTTCAATTTATATTACCCACTTATCTCTAATCGATAAAGAATTAAAGCGTTTTACCATCTTTTTGGGGCACCCTATATATAAATATATATACTATATCTATTAAAGTTTTTTATATCTCCATTTTAAAAATGGGAAGCGAATACTGAAGGCTATTTTGGTTTAATTTTAATTTTAATTGAAAAGTTTTGTATTCTATTGAATGCTAAACAATCGCCATTTACGAAAATTAAAAATAAAATTAAAATGTGAGCTTTGCAATGATAAAAGCATATACAAATAAATAAACTCTTGATTTAAAAAATAAACAGCAGGGATTCAGTGTTCCTATTGTCAAACAGAATTGCTATTGAAGACATCAAAAGAATGTTTCAAATTCTTTCACAACGATCACATAGTTTTAAAACACATTGTAACTACTAGCATTCTTTTGTCTGGCTTTGAATATTTCCTGAGCATTTTAAAAGCGCCGCAGTTTTCTAATTTTTAGCAGAATCGGCGTATCTTATTCTTTACTGCATATAGAAGAAAAATTTAGCCATCGTATTTAGATATTCGTAAATTTATACATTCGTATCATAAAAAGAGAAAATATTCCTAGATATATACTGTTGTCACACTTTTGTTTGTGAAGAACATTATTCCAAAAATGAATTTTTTGTTGTTTCTTTTTCAAATATCGGACGAAGAGCAGAAAGAAGGTTTTTCTGTGGATAAGTATCCCATATTTTCGTATCAAGTGGGTGAAAACCCGATTAACTCCCATCACGGAGACCAACAATCGAAATGACACAATCTGTCACAAATGCTGCCGTGTCCGCTTGTTGCTCAAATAAGCGGACGCGACAGTTGTCCGCTGTTTGAGACGATTGCCGAAACGATTTTTTTGTCAGACGATTTTTGACAATTGACGAGACATTTGAAAAAAATTGATTTACGAGACGATTTTTTTGACGATTGTCGAGTCAGTCGTCGCTAACGATTGACTCGACATAAATCGGATCCGAATGAATGGCATTTAACGCTGGCATATTACCACTAAGCCACGTTTCGATTACGATAGCTATTTTATAGAAGTTTTTCTCCTACTCTTATTCATCTTCTTAAAAAAGAAATTGATAAATTCATGATGCGGATTTTTCGCCTCATGTTAAAAAACTTTTCCACCTTGCATGCCGGGTGCGAGTATTTTTGTCAAGAAAGATCCGTTAACAATGAGTTAATCCTTTCAGGTGTGTCAGCATATGTCACCTTTTTACATTTCTTTAAAGTGAAAGAACATTTTTGAAACCACTCATTAAAAATTTCACTAATTATACTATTGTTTACAGATAGCATTAAGTACTATAGTTCAAAAACATTCTATCTTGCAAAGGAAGAACAAAAGCATTTTTATACTTGAAAAATATTGAAGAATTGAAATAGTGAGACTGACTTTTTCCTGAAAGTGTTAAGAGTTTTTTTTTTTCTGTCTTGTTTATTAAATTTGAGTCAGAACAACCACATATGATAAGCCTGAGATACTTTTAATTTTTTAAATGCTTATATATGTTTGAATTTGATTGTAATTCCCGTTTTAAACTGATACAGCTGTACACACGCACATGTTTCAATATACTTGAAAAAAATTCCTAGTTGGTCAGAAAACTAAACTGTCGAAAGTTAATTTCTGTTGTGTTAGTTAATACCACTGAAAGAACGCGGCGGGAACGTTTTATAAATGAGTATTTGCAGTGAACCATTGATCTTACAGATGTAGCTGAAAATAACCCGGATTTCTTTCGTTTTCGCTGAAACTGAATATCTCACAAAACACTCTTAGACAAACGTAAAATAACTTGTTTAAAATAAATGTTCTTATATCTATCTTGAGCTATTCAAACTCAAACGTAATTCAACGTTAAACTTTTCAAGCAGTTTAAAGAATGTTTACATTCATGTGTGAGTATTTTTCTTTCTTTTGAAACTTAACTTAAAGCTGCTTATTTAAAAAAATTGTTTTTCTAACATGTTTAATAACTTTTACTATAACATTAAAATTTAAGAAGCTTTTATGAATTTCCTTGAAAATTTAAAAATTGGTCTCTGAAAATCAAGTTGATAAAATATTTCAATAGAAAATGGAATTAATGAAAGTATTAGATTTATACTCATGAATAAGGGTATTAATTACATTTGGAAAAATAATATTAGCTCTTATCAGCTTATTGAATCCATTTTCTTTCCCTGTGTCTCCAAAAACTTTTCGAGAAATCGATACATTCCTTAAAATTTCAGAAGTTCTGTTATTACTTTCAATTTAGAAAAGGTCTAAACAGATTATTATCAGAAAAAAGTAAGAATTAAAAAAATATTTTTCTTTTTATTTATGTTTTAGTGTGGTGCGGGGAAATGGGTATACTGTTAGGCATAGTTAATATTCATTAGGTTTCCTAATGTCCCTAATAAACTTTTTAGCGAATATAAACGCTGACTATTAATGTATGAAAATATCGGGCAAAATGAAAAAATATTTAATAACAAACTATTTATAGCTCAGATAAAACTAAAAGAAAAAACTACTCACTTTACAACACTTTATTCTCCAACAATGAGATGTTGTTTTATGTGAATTACGTTTCTAATCCTCACAATAAACTTTGAAATGAGTATAAATGCTGATTTTAATGACTGAAAATATCGGCCAGAAAAGAAAAAAATATTTAATAAGAAACTATTTATACTTTTGATCGAAAAGAAAAAAAAAACTACTCATTTTACAACACTTTACTCTCTAACAATGAGTTGCTGGAATACAATGTTTAACTAGAACCTAAGTCTAACAGCCCTCACCATAATGTTTTTGAAATTTAAATAGTTTATAACTAATGACTGGGAGTAATTAAAATTTGATGAACAGAATTTTTTTTGCCTTTTAAAATTCTATTGCCTATTTTACCCCGCCTGCTACACATTTTACCCCACCCTTATGGGAAAAAACTGCTATTAATGAAGTTTAATAATTTTAATTTGAAACTAACATAACTACGGGAGATATTTTCAGGTGTGAAATGGTTGAATTCATTGTCTAAAGTGACACAAAATGTTTCATGCTTAACATTATTAGCAACAGAAAAAAGCCAATAAGTAAAAAAATATTGGTTTTCGAATGATTTTACTCCCACTTCACCCAAGTTAATAAGCTTGAAAGGCTTGCAAAATTATTGAAATTTAAACAAAAACAAACTATCATTTGCTCCTTGGTTGCAATTATTACTAAAACAAAATAACAAATTTAAAATATTTTCCTCAAGAAATATTAATTCTTATTGCAGGCACATAAAATATTATTCATTATTTATTATCAGACTTTAATCATGAAATAAATGCATCGCGTAAAAAGTTTTACTTGAAGTATTTTTTCTCTTTTTACATGCTGAATGTAAATTAAATTTTGTTCCGATTCATTTGAAAAATAACCTTGGGGAATACCGTGAAAGGATTTTATTACGATATTTCCTTAGCAAGTTTTAATTATCTTCTTTTTCATTTTACCAACTGTTATACGAAGAAAAAGAGATAATAAACTCTTGAAATGTGTTTTAGTGAATTAAAAACTTTCAGAATTTAAGATAGAGCTTTTTGAGTTGCTAAACTAAGTCAATATTTCTTTGTATGAAAAGCCTGGTTAATTTAAATTTATTATAACACTGATGCTTCAGTGATTGTGGTTTTGAAATTTAATGTAAAGATTTGTAATGAAAACGAAACAATACTTTTAATTTAATTTAAATTTTAACGGTTTTGGTAAATTTAAATGGCGTTTTTGACAAGAAAGAACATCATTGCTTCTTTCTTTCGAGAGTGAAGTCTCGTGAAATACAAATATGCAAATTAAAATACAGACATTATACACTTAGCTGCATATAGTTTATATGCATTATGTTCAAAACCTGCATGCTCGCTCGATTTTCTTTTTCAACGTCAAATATGTGTCATCAGTGAAAAATTGCTGAGAATCTCTTCAGAAATATAAAAGTAAACAAATAAACAGTGAAGCTAAAATTAATAGTCAAAATCAGCTCGCTCCTCCTTCTTACTTCATTGCGTAACAAGAAAAAAAGTTGCCCGTTTAATATTATTAGCAACAGAAAACAACCAATAAATTAAATATGCTTGTTTTCAGACGTATTTTACCACCATCTTACCCTAGTTAATAAGCTTGAAAGGCTTATAAAAATTGTTGAATTTTAAGCAAAAATATGCTATCATTCGTTCATTCATTTTAAAACAGAATAATAAATTTAACATATTTTCCAAAAGAAACCAAGGGGAGAAGGGACGTTAATATTCAAAATTTTGAATTTGTACTTATAATCATACTTGAAGTTGTTTAACATAAAAGTTTAAATCTATATTCAAACTAAAAATTAAAAAAGAAATAATTTTTTAAATGAAAAACTGACATTTTTTGAAAAAAAAACACGCCTTCTATTATTTATTTAAAACATCCCATGTGCATTCCAAATTAATAAAAACTCTAATTTTTTAAATATAAACTTGCAATATATGTATGAACACACCTGTGCATTCATTTTTATAGGTGACAAGGGTGAACTTTATTAAAAAATAAAATAAATGTATGTGAGATGTAGCCATTTTTCAAATTTCCATCCTATTCTTACATTTAAATTCCTATATCTCTGTTAGATAACTTTTGTTTGAAAATTTAATGCACAATTATGTTCATACATGTATTTCAAGTGTATACTGAAAAAATTACAGCTTTTTATTAATTTGGAATATGTATGGGATGTTTTGAAAAAAATATCGAATGCGCACTTTTTTCTCAAAGATATTAATATATATATTTTTAAAAACCGTTTATTTTTGTATTTTTAGTATTAATGTAAATGTAGGACTTTGTGTTAAACAGAACTACGTATAATTTAAGAGTAAAAATTAAGACTTGAGAGTTTTCAATTTTAAAGTCCCTTAAAGTCTTATTACGGGTACATAAAACATATTCAATATTAAAAATATTTTCCTAAAGAAAACTTATTAATTCTTATTACAGGTACATAAAAAATTATTCAATATGTATTATCGATTTGGATACTGCGATGTAACCGAAGCCTTTTACTTACTATGCTTGAAATTTAATTACTTCTAAGCATTTATAAGAATTCCAGTGTTTTAGAACCATTTTACTTCAACGGACCGGCAAAAAAAAAAAAAAAAAAAAAAGAAAAATATTTCTCGGAACAGCGTGACCAAAAATTATGAATATTATATGAGCATGCATTTTATGAATTTTTTCAAATCAAATGTTATACAAGTATAATTATTACTTAGAATGACATTTTTTCTGGTAATTATCTTTTGAAAAATTTTTATACACGTGGAATGGAAATTCGAGGAAAGAGATCGGCCTTCGGAGTTCTGGTTTGGAACCATTGGGTTAAAATACTAGACTGTTAGAAGGCTTAGGATATTTTTAGGCTTTGTAAGATCGTCAGTTAATTATCGAAGATTTTTTCTTAGCGATTTTCTTTTTTATTACGTCGTTATTTTCGAGCAAGTATGTCGATCATATTTTTACTGATGCTTTACGTTCATTCTCAACCCCCCCTTTTTTTTCCTTCATGAACACTGTAGAATATTTGTTTTCTTCGAATTATTTTTAGTCTTAAAGACATAAAGGAAATGGACCTTTGTCATCATTTTCAATAGAGAATATGTGTTCTCCGTAAGAAATATACGAAATATTTCACATTTCGACCTTTATTATTTTAAGTCTCTCAGTTTGATTAAATTTCAACATTAACTAAAGATGTAGATCTTATTTATGTAATGTTTTAGGTTTTATTTGATAACTGCTTATGTAAAGAATATATTTTTTCCTTCTGTATATATTAGAACAAAAATAAAATGACAGTTTTGGTTCACATCGTTATAAAATGAATACTTTTATACATTAATGTTGTGTTATTGTAAAAAAAAAAAAAAAAAAAAAAAAAAAAGAGAAATTTTTATTTTCGAAATAACGTATTCACATACAAACCGCTTATACTCGTATGTTGTTTAATGAGTTATCTAAGTTGAATATTTATTTTAATTTAAATTCTATTTCTTTGGAACAAATAAGCATATAAAATTACAACTCCGATTTTAGTCACTTCACGCGAACATAAAAAAAAACCTTTTAAAAACAATTCTTAAGAATCTGTATTTTACTAATATTCATAGAAATATAACTGCAATATTAAGGCACTTCTTAAATATATTGCTATTCTAAACCACTTTATAAAACTCAAAAACTACGGATTTTTTCTCTTTCAAAAATTCTGGTTTTCATCAATATTTGTTTTCCAAATGCACTTTAGTATGTAAAGCTATATGTCACTGTTTTTAGCTGCAAATGCATTTCTCTAAAAGTTTCATGATGGAAGTTTGCTTATTTACATATGAAATGAAATTCGTGTCAGCGCTGTTGTAGAAGAAGTGATTTTATTATTGCTCTGTTTTTGTTATATTAAAACAGTTTGCGTATAGAAAATATTTTAACACTTACATTTACGAATTTCTTGAAGATGTTCAGTAATTTTCTATTCTGTGTCAAGGGGATTTTAGCATTATTATAAAATATTTTTAGTGAAAGTAGAACTGGCTGTTTCAAAAAAAAAATGTTATTTCAGGGTTAATTACACGTAACAGTGTATTTGAATTATGAAAATATTCTTAGGTTTTTTTTTATGACTGTAATTATGAAATGCAGCTAAAACTGTTTTGATCAAAAAATTCGCTCTCTCTTTTTATCTGTTTGGATAACTGTTAATGTCAGCTTTAATAAATAGCTTCTAAGTTAAAATTCTGAAATAGTTTAAAACACGTGCATAAAGACAACGTTAAATTTGGATTGAAATTTTATTTTTAAATTTTGTTTTTCTTTGACTTCAGTCATTTGTTGTTCAAAAGCGAGTGAGGGGCTACAGCAAAAATTGCGTTGCATTCTTGCACCATAGCTTATAGAATAATTTCCTTGAATCAAACGCGAAGTAGAAAAGCCACAATTATAGGTAAATAATTATAAAATTGTCTGTTGCAACGTGACAAAATGAAAAGCTAATAGATAAAGTAGAAACTTATTAAAACAATAAAAACAGTAAAAAAATTATGATCTACGATCTACGCATTTCTAATACGTCAGTGACGTACAGCATATTTTTTGAAATGTCATGTACTTTTAAAAATAATTTTATAGCAATCATAGACTAAGCTCCGTACAAACACTCCAAAATTTCAAACAAGGTTCTTCAGATCCACTACATGTCTAAGTTCCACAGTACATATTTGTAAAATGCTTTAAATCGTAAATGTGCTATAGTAAAGATGCATTTAATGACAGAAAACCCTTTTGCGAAATATTTTCTTATTAAAATCCTCAATAACCTATCACAGAAATAATTATTCTAGGAGTTTCGCAATCTTAACCTCCAGAAACTTGCTAATACATCTTAGTGGATCGATTACTTGTTAGTTGCATATGGTGTTGAGTTTCGAATTACTTAAAGTGTCTTTTAGAATGCTAAACAAGCTCCAAGATTCTAAGAGAGTGACTTGATCATTTGTGCCAAGTTATTTGTTATTTTAATCATAAAAGGCATTTCACGAATGAGCGTGAAGTTCAGCAGATTTCTTAATTGTTATAGTACATTATAGAGTATATTTCCTTGATGCTTGTGTCGTTACATATTTAAATTTTCCAGTTCAATTCATTTTTTAAATTCTTTAGGCACTTTTAAAGGAATTTTAGAATAATTCTGTGCAGATTACGAATTTCACTAATTTAATATTGTCACCCAAAGCTGTATGGTGATCAGCGCATTGAATTTCGACTGAAAAGGGCCCAAAGTGGGCCCAGATTCGACTCTTGGCTTGGCCATGGTTCAAGGGCTTGGATATAGGACGATCATAGCAGATGGGCGAAATATCGTCAATCTCTCAAAGTCAATCGTCAAAGTCCATCGTCAATCATACTCGAGCCCTTTTTGATGATTAGTTACATAAGCATCATCTAGCGACGCAGAGACGAATCATGGTGCAATACTACTAACTCACGCATGCGCACAAAATAAACTTAATGATTACGACTCACAGCACCATCTTATAGGCAAATTTCGTTCAGCTCTTCTAATACGTCGATGATCGTCCTGTATCCAAGTCCTTGGCTTGGTTATTAATTCGCCCTTCCCTTCATAGGGGTAACGGGGTGCCCCTGCTAGGTGCCCCCATAATGTAGTGGCTAACACACTGTTACATTGTAGTGACGCAGGTCAGAGCCAGTGCCGGTCAGATATGCACAACCGTTAGATTTTTCGAACGAGCACAGCAACTGTTATGGTTTATAGCTGAGCCCACAGAATTTTGATTATTTTATTTTCCTATGCAATTTGTATAAAAGATGATACCATTATTAATATAGAAACGCTTGCGTGTTGTGAATATTAATAAAAATGAGGTAAGGGAGACCGAGGGAATGGCACTGTTCGGAGCTATGGTGCCACTCCCCAAAACAGCGAAATAACGTCAGCGAGAAAGTCGCTATTAGTGTTGTACTTTACGAGCAGCATGGGAAAATATCGCACTGGGTGTTCAATTGAAGGTTCTAATCAAAACAGTGCGTTTGTAACAACAGAAAATATTTCTTCAGCCGTTTCATTCTAACTTATACATGAATCGAGATAAAGTGTTTTTCCTTGCTATTTGATAGCTGTAATGTTTGTGTGCACTTAGTTATAGTTTAATTATGTTATATTTTTTCACGCATAAGTATCTTCACTAGTCGTGAATGACGATCATTCGTCATATTAATACATCCCCAGTAGAATAACCCACTAGAACAATTAAATTTTTTAAAAATAAATAAGAAGTACTTAATTATGCTACTGAATTAGTTTGCTGCAACTCCACGAGTAATCATATCTTTTTACATTAATCAGAAAATTTGTGTAAAATAGAAGTCGTTGAAAGTATTTTTTATTTGCGTTTTCAGATGCCCTTTGACGTGGCACTTTATGAACCACTTAAAAATTCCTATTTTACAGAATGCTTGACAAATTCAAGAGCTCAGATGTACACAAGAAGACACATGTGACGGAATTACCCCGGTACCGGAGTAATAACGCCACAGTTAAAGTTTCTTAAAACACCCTTTTAAGCAACACCAAACCCCATTCAAAATTGTACGACAAAATAATCCCCTTATTTAAAATATTCTCATTTTACCGTATAGAAAAATCATTTTTCCTTAAGGTGGCACGATTTCCACGTCCCCGCTATTTGTATCAAGCTATTCTTTTGTGACTTGGAATACCTTTGCTATACAGCTCAATGTGTATTTCATTTCAATTGATGGAAATAATTCCAGTAAAATTTGATCCTTAAATGTGTTTTATCTTCGTGGCAATCTGCGGTGTGAGAGACCGGGGCACATTTTCCATAGGAGCACGTTTTCCAGCTCGTTTTAGCTTTGAAATGAGTCGCCGAATGACATCAGGGGACGAAGTGGTTTAAGTAGCAACCTAGCACACATCATCTACGAAAATTTTGTTCAGTAGCTGCTTTCGTAGCGTCAGAAGAGTTGTTTTCTCCATTTTTTCAACTGTGAGTAAATTTCCAGGTCTTTATACAAACTTACAAAAGAAAAGTATTAGTATTAAATTTACTGCGTCTACGCATTTCTCTTGCAAATAACGCACACTTCGTGGAGGTGGTAGTCAAGTTCCAATATGTCGTCGGAGCAGGTTTTTCAACAGCATACAGGGCACGCATTCCAAGACATGTCTCGTTGGAAAATGTGAGCACGAAGACTGCACCAAAGGGGGTGTCACATCTGTGTTTGCGTTCACTGTGTTTCAGACAATGACATTTGTTGAAAAATATCTGTCCTTGTAAAATTGCGAAGTGACAGTTTTTGTAAAATTATTAAGTGGCATTTGTTTTAAGTAACCAATTACTTTATTACTCTAGCCCTGCAGGTGGTGTAGTGGCTTAAGAACCATTCTACCACTCCTTGGGTCCGGGTTCGAATACCGGTATGGGCATGGGTGTTAACTTGTCCGTCCCTTCATAGGGGGTAATGTTGGCCGTCCATTGGTGCCCCCATAATAGAATGGCCACAATACATTCCGGCCGATGCCTAATCGGAAGTGTTCGCCCGTTGAAAGAAAAAACTTTATTACTCTACTATTACTTTACTTACTATTATTAGTTTACATTTTTAGTTTACATCAAATGATACACATTAAGTAACAAGAAAGATTTTTTAGTGTTTTACTATTTATAGTTGGAAAATTTGCGCCATACAAGGGTTATTTTCTAAATTTACACAACTTAGACATGACCATTTGCTGTCAAAAATTATACTTACTTTTTGTAAAAATAACTGTGCTAGTTTGTTGATAAAGTTATAGGAAATATAATGATATCCTGTTTACCTCAAAATAGAGAAAAATAAAAGTACAAAAATGAAATATGTCTGAGAATATGTACTTTAACAATAATAAATTCAACTGTGTTGAAAATATGCATACTGTACTGCTTTAATAGTTTCATTTTCCCTATAATATTTAAAACTAAATAACTTCTTTCTAATACAGTTGAATTTAAAACTTTCAGAAATAAAGCACTTTAAAGTATGGATAAACATATTTTTAAGTCTACAAAACTTCTGCATATTTAAAAAAGCACACACCACAACTCTAGAAACTAGAAACACCAAAGAACATTTAAGACATGGGATTAAAAATTCAGAGATCTCAAATGTGCTAATTCTTGAAAACATTTTTTTAAATAAACAGCTTATTTTTCTTCTAATAAAGTTAACTGAAAAATGTTTAAATTGATTCACTATGCAAAAATATTATATTCGTTTAGCAGCTTGACTATCGTTTCTGCGATTTATTTCCTACACTGCAACCATTTTATTACACAGTTTATACATGATGCTAACTTATCTTCTAGATTAGTAAACTCGTTCATCATGCTTTGAATATAATACGTCGGTGTGATTCAATTTATTCTGTCATCCAGCAATAGCGGTTGGGCGGATGTTTTGAATCCCCAGTTGTCATGTTTTTTAAACTTCTAAATTCCTTTGTATTCGCTATGTTCTCGAACTAATGAATTTTGTCTATCAAATGCTATTTTTCATGATTGCAGTTTGAATCCTTCAGTCAAAGACGCTCAGACAAAAAAGTTTTTTCCTCCCCCATTAATACTGTGGAAATAAAATGATTCTTCTAGAAATTCTCTTACACAGGGTGGTGATAAAAAATATCCCGATATAAATAGCGGTCATTCTGTTTAACCGATCGAGATGAGATTTCGGATACAATTATTCAGACGCATGAGCTCAAAATTTTGTGAACAAACAGAAAGAAAGAGTTAGGGTTATAGGCACAGCAACTCGAAAATTTCGAGTGGCAAAGCCGTTTTTTTTCCCTTCGCAAAATGTTCAGTGCATGCGAAAACCTTAACGAGCTTTTAGAACGGTACATGTATCACAAAAACGGACAAGTTATACACGTAAAAAAACACCTAAACTTTCGCTGCCAGAGCCATTGCGTCGGCATGTGGAAGTTCCTGACTGAAGAACAAACATTCCCAACCTGCTTTTTATCCGGTTTTTACGTTGAATATCTGGCGAACGTCGTTCTGTGAAAGGTGTCTTGCCTCTGTATTATGAAAATTTCCTCCGTGTACCCCAATCGTGTTTATATTGGCCGTTCACAGAGCTGTTTTTTAGTGCATGCATAACCTTTCCGTTTTTTGTGAAACACGTACCGTTCCACCACTCGTCAGGGTTTTCGCATGCGCTGAGCATTTTTCGACTGGAAAAATTTTGAGTTTTTGTATCTATAACCGTAATCGTGAGCTCCACGGTACTGCCGTTGGCAGAATTCCGAGTTCATACCTCCCAATAACTGCATCCGAAATTTCATCTGGATCGGTTGAACAGAAAGGCTGCTGGAGGTCCATATGTCGGGATAGTTTTCTTATGATATTTTTTATGATCTTATGATGTGACTTTCATATCATGACCCAACACAGGAACTTAGCGAGAAAAAAGAAATTCGGGGGTTCCCAAAGGTGAAAATGGTAGAATTCCTCACGAAAGTGCTTAATTTATTAACATCCAATTACCAAAAATTCAAAATTTCGGGGAGTGCCCAGACCCCCATTGTAAGCCCCTGGCTACGTCCCTGATTCAACCCTTACTTTTCGAGTTAACTCTTTCTGAGTAATAAAGTAGACTTTATTTCAAAGCCTTAGCATCCAAACTTTACCATACCTTACCTTCAGAAATTCACTTTTTCTTAGGAAAACACACTCAAACTTTCAGTGAATTTTTTAAAAGCCTGATCGTCTCTAAGTACACTTAGAATTATAAATTATTTCAAATTCTAGAGGATCACTTAACTTAGACTATAACAAACGGGACCATTTATTTTCCTACCCACAAAGCGGAACATCTACTAAAGTTTAGGTAATAGTATGTGTATTTAAGAAAACTCTTATTTATTCTTAGTTTCTATTTATTATTTAAAACGGGACTTATGAACAGATTAAAAATGGCTATTCTATAAGTTCTTTCTCGCTTATGTTTTTTATATTTATTTATCAAAAGATAAATATAAGTATTATTAAGTCTACAAAGCGTCTACTGTGACCAGATTCTTGTTATTTATCACTATTAACGGAAACCTAATGCTATATTCACTTACTAAAAAAGAACAATTACTAGATGATATAAACTGACGGAAAAACGCATTATCATTCATCAATCTGTTTAAATGTTTGTTTAATCAGTCATTAATATGTTAATCAATAATGAACTTTTAAAGGTACAAAGAATCATTATTTACGTTCCTTAAAAAAGAGCTTTAACCTGCTTCCAGAAAATTGCATATTCTGAAAATAAACTGAGAAAACACTTTTTACTAGGAATTGATTGAAGAAATAATTTATCTCATATTGGTAAAACAAACGCATTAGTTACGCTGATGTGTTCCTTAAAGAATGCAGAATAAAATCGTTTGTTAAGTGTAGAGTATAAATCATACTAAAGAGAAAAAAAAATCTTACGAAGTTTGTATCATTGTAATCTATGGAATTAAACTGAAATAAAGACTTTTAACTCACAATGGCGTTTTTATTTCCAATTCTACCTTTAAGAGTTTTGGAGAAAAATATTCTATTGCACTAATCAATCTTAATATTTTTCATTACTATTTATTAGGGTGGGCCGAATTTTTTTTTCTGTTTCCGATAAAAATACCATTGGGTGAACTAAGTTCACATGAAAAATTAGAAGTGCGTAGGATAATTCCTTTATTTGTGCGTGTTCCTTTTTTATCAAATACGCAGAAAATTTAGCAAAATTCTGCTTTTTTCTTAACCAAATTTTGTCAAAATGTTAAAATTGATTTTTTTTTGTTTTATTTATCTCTAGTAATAATAGATACCGGGTGATTCAAAATAGATGTTAAGGCGATTATTTTTTAAACCGTAAGTGATCGAAACACACTTCCAATTAGAAAAGTTCGTCAAATTAAGAGTCGCTTTCAGATATGGCATTTTTTACTGGGGGGCTGTATACATATCAAAATGCGAAATTTAATTTTTATACGGTTCCTCCTTTCCTACCCTTTATATTTAGAAGAATGTTGCTCTTTGCCTTATGTGTGCTTATTATTTCTTATTACGTCAGAATGTATTTTGTTTTCTTTCCTTTCAGTAAGTTAATAATTTTTTAAAATAATCTTTTATTTCGACTTTTCGGTATGCTAGCGCCCCCCCGGGTAGGATTAGCATTTCTCACAGTTTGAAAATCGCACTAGCCTGAAAAACCTCTAGCTCAGGGCTCAAAGCGAGTGCTGACCGGCCTGTGTGTTACACGCACACATACACACATACACACATATATATATGATACTAAAGGCCATTTTTGTTATCAATAGTCATTCCGTTAAGTGTGTTTTTCTACATTTCAAAACTAAACTCTTCATTTCTGCCTTTATTCGACGAATCGAATATCCAACATTTAAAACACAAGCCCTAAATTTAACTTTAAGGCACAAAGAGAAACCTCATTAAAATTCTGACTAAATACTGTGCATAAATCCACATAAAACAGAAATAATTTGTATTATCTGTGTTTATACAAAGTCCTTATTTTTAATGTGTATTTAACACCACTTTTTAGTGTTTTTAATGAACAAAATATTACCTTAATCACGAGTTGAATAAAAAATGTTAAAAGTTAGTCCAGTGCACTTGGGAAATTTTAAAAGTTTTGTTCACATTTATGATTTTTATAACGTCAGTGATCATATCTCTGTTCATTTTAGGATGTTTGCAAATGTTTGTAAAACTCTTTTGTATGCGTTTATTTCATTTGTCATGTAAAAATCTAGTGCTGCTCCTATAAATTAAATTTAAACAACTTATAACTATAATTATTTTATATTATTGAGCATTTGTAACGAATTATTTATTGTAAATGTTACATGTGTCTATACGGTTGCTGTTAATGTTTCTGAGTCATTCTTACTCAATACGGATTGAATCGAGAAAAAATATATGTACGTATAATTCATTGAAGATATGAAACTGTTGAGAATCAGCGAGAATGGAACTGCGATGCATGTGTAGGAACTGAATTCAGTAAAGATTCAGCAGCTCATCAATTGATAAATAATTCATTCAACAATCATTTAATATGTGAAATTATACAAAACATTAAAATAAACTAAAAGGACACATTTTGTTTTGAAGTTTTTGGCGAGTAAAAGTACATATAAATACATCATATTAGGTGTCGTAGAAAGTAATGTCACTCTTTTACATTTAAACACAAACAAATAAATTTTAAGAAGTTTTAATTACAAGCAAGCTGAGCAAAAACGTAGAATTTATATTCTTTATACTTTAAAGCAAGAATTTCATTGATTCTTTTTCTTTCAAGAAACATGTGAAAAGAAAGGGAGGGTGTCCTTTTCCACTCCTTAGAGACGAATTTCAGTGTCCTGAAATGGATTTTTAGGTATTCGCGAGTGTTGTATCTTACAGCAAGAATTTTATGGATATCTCTTTATTTTAGTAGAGATATGTGAAAAGAACATTTTGACCCCATACTTCCCATAGGTTATGGATTTTGGAAAATGCTATCGTTACAAAACTCATATCCATGACAAATTTCGTATCATTACCTTCATTACTTTTTGGTAAGCGAAATATTGGCATGCGAGAAAACAAAATTAATTTCTGGTATCTCTAATACAATGCGTTACAATATAATTATATTGATCATAGTATATATTTTATCTAAAGCACAGTTAGAAATGTTTCCAATTACTAATTTGAAATATCATTAAACTTCCAAGCATAACAATCTCGAAAAAGATATTACCTTACTTGAGCAGAAACGTTTGTCAAAGGAAAACATGTGTGATAGACATGCATTTAAATGAAGTGGTCATTAGGTTATAACTTGTGTTAGTGTGCTAGGAAATATTTATTAAAATATGTTAACTTTATGTCTTAATTTATAAAATATTTAACCACGCATTTCCTGCAAGGACGTCAATAAGCTTGATAAAGTTCTTTGGATGGCAATTTCCTATATATTCATAATTCTATCGTGTACACTGCTATTCGAGAGTAATTGCTGCACATAAACGTCCTAAAACGAGAGTCGCACTATTATTAACAGTTTTAATGGGATAGAAAAAACTGTATAGAATTTTATGATTCTGCTTGTAGTAAAATATTGCGTGTATAGTTTATAAGCAGAAATAATTAATGTGACTCGATTGTTAGGAAAGGCATGACTGGGTGTGGCACGATGCTACACCCTCTTGGTTATATCAGTTTCTGAATTCCCATGCGCGCAGGATGATCAGTTTATTTATTATTATACAAAACCATCACAAAAAATTGCAATTACTGGAGTCTAAAAATTTCCTCCCGTAAAATTTTTGCAACAGCTTCAGTTTCAAGTTCGTGCTAGTAATTAAAATTTAAGTTTTGAACACAAAGATTATAAAATGAGACATTTTTTCGACTGTTTCAATTTAGACATTATTTCGTATTGTGTTAAAAAATATAACTGAAATGCAACGAAACTAAAATCAATACGATTCTACTTGAAAAATAAATGCAACATTAATATATTTAAGATTAATAAGTTACTTTAGATTACTCAGGGGTCACTTTGGAGTACTTTATGAAGAAAGAAAAAGTATCTTGCTGAAGAAACTAACTAAAAGGCAAAGAGACGACATGGGTCTTCTTACCTGACATTCAATCTCTGGATAAGTATTCAAAATTAACGTGAGTAAAATTTAATCGTCATGCCAAATTTTAAAAATCAAATCGCCAGGCAAAGATTTTATAGTTTTTTCAGGAGTTTACCAAAATAAAAGGTTTTTAGAGGGCCTTGGTAAACTGGGGAAAATTAACTGATTTATGAACCCCCATATATAAATAACCATACATGCACCCCCTATAAAACGGCGTAAATTAAGATAAACTGTTCTTCTTTTACTAATTATTTGTTTTCCGAAAACAAGACCATCAAGTGTAAGAAGTTCTTTAATATATTTAACTGTATGTTCTAGGGAATTTTCAGTTGAAATACCATCTTTTATCAATATACGAAGCTTTGAATGACTTACATGGAATGACACTGTGAAATTTCTCCCCACTCATGGCATTTCAAAGTAGGAGCAAATACCTTACCCGCATTTGTTCTTACAGCGATTCATTAAACTCACTAATTTTAAAAACAGCTTTGAAAGCTTATTATAGTTAAAAATATTTATATAATCCTAAAAGTTACTCAATACAGTCAAAGCTACATAAAGTGTACAGATTCTGAAGTATATCTGATAGCTTTTAGGAAAGCAAAATATGATTTTTTTTTTACACTTAACCAAGAAATGGCTTTTAACATTTTATTTAACTAGGAAAGAAAAGACAGGTTAAAATTGCTTTTAAAATCCACATTAACAAATCTACATGTCAAAAGTCTATAAATATCCTAGGCATATACATTTTATTTCACGCGTCTTTCAAAATATGTCATCATTGACGTAATCGATATCATATGGAAAAATATGACAGAAAATATTATTTTTTCCCCAATACTCTACGAATGCAAGCATTAGAAAGAGATGTGATAAAATGCTTTTTAGCACACAATAATAGACCTTATCTCACATCTTACGTGACATTTCTGCAGAATATTGCAGTCTGAATGAATAACTGCAATTTTATGTTTCCTTCACCTTTTCATGTTGTGAAGGTGTTTTGGTGGCTGCGTTTTTTGAAAATAACCAGAAATTACAACATACGATGTGTTGGTATATGGTTTTTCAATGGATAAAAATATGCACACTTTAGTTGAAATTTCGTATGAATAAGAATTTTAACTAGAATCACATTTAAGGGGCTCCTATTCTCCCAAAATTGAAACTGAAATCTCAATGCATTCGGTGAAAATGGTCTCTAAAGTTTTGCGTTTTTCTGGAAAAAATAGTGAGTGATTTTGCATGAAATATTTCCGAATGTCTGACAAAGAATATTTGTAATTCAAATTGTGCAAAAATCAAAGATATTTTTGTGTAAGGGTAAAAGGAAGGACAAAAGAAATAAGGTTTAGTATAACTTTCTATTTTAAAACTGAAAGTAATACTTGTTCTAGATACAGATTCGGGGTGTCCCCAAAACACTGACCTAGACATTTTTCTTTAAATATTAATCTAGATATGTACAATAAATTACAAATTTGTGTAAGTAAAAAGGTAAAGCCTTTTAAAGTATCGATTAAAATTTTCAGGTGATTAAATATAAATAAATAAAAATTTTTAATTTTACTCGGCACACGTTAAAATAAACTTCACAATTAATAAAATATGAGTTATAAAAAGGCTCAGTGATATATTTAAACAAAGTTGTGGAAAGGCCATACAGTACCAATATCAGACCGGTGTTGTGTATTTATTTAATCTTTGTTTTCTTTCGTAATTTGTGTACGATGAATGAATCTCAATCATTCGACACGATTTCCCCTTTTAAAAGCCATTAAAGATGGTTTAAGTCAGCATTTATTTATTTTCATATCTCCAACACGTTTTTGGATAAAATGATCAAACTTTATTTCATTTGCATGCTCCTGAAGATGCACTCGTGCTAATCTGATGCCAGATAAGTCGCATTTGGCATGCTGTGGCTTGTTAGCTCTCTTGGGACTTCTATGCAGCCACAGCAATCTGTGATACAAGGGCCACTGTTTCCAGAAGGCTTCACAAGAGAGCGTTATTTGAAAGAAGACTTGCTGTTCTTGAAACAGAGGAGAGTCTGTTTTGAATGGTAGAGACATCATAGAGAATGGACGCGGATCAATGGGCGGCCGTTCTCTTCCCTGATGAGTCCCGGTTGAACCTAACCATTGATTTTCGACGTATTTTTGTCATATGGAGATAACCAGGTACCCGTTATCTGCACACCAATGTCTGATAATTTGAGCATTACGGCAGCGGAGGTGTGATGGTCGGGGGAGGAATCATGTAAGTGTCCGCACATCCCTCCATGTCTTTGAAAGGGGCGCTGTGTGAGATATAGGGATGAGATTGTGGGGCCCTATGTTCAATTTTTCAAAGGTGCAAGGGACCTTCATTTAAATGATTGGGCAACAACATGTGGTCACACAGAGCTTATCTGGAAAAGATTAACTAGAAACTCAAAATATTCGCATTATGGATAATTGTCAAGCCAGATTGCCAGACCTCTACCCTTGTTTGGGGCGCTCTTGGGAAAGCAATTGCAACTTCTTTTTATCCAAGAACCATCTAGAGTGTAAAAATAGTATTGCTGTGAGCGAATAGGAACCATCTAACTTTCTTATTTCTAGCATGAAATGATGGTAAGAGGCTTGCATACCTGTAAAAGGGATCACAACTCCTAATAACCCATTTTTTTATTTGATTCTGCGGGCATTGTTTCACACTTTCCATTTCCGATGAGTGTTACGCACGGTTATGCGTCTGTATTAAACAGTTAAATTTATTATTATTATTATTTTAACCTACTTCAACCGTAGTTCTAACCAAAATTCATAAAAATCTGTCCAGTAGTTTTGGAGATACTCTTCTAAATCTGAAAATTTTCTTCTTTTTAAACACCAGTCTAGTTTAAGGAGTCAAAATATGAGTGAATGCATAGAAGCCTATTAATGCAAGACTTGACAAAATGTTACATTTATCCACAAAAGCAGAAAAAAGAGCCCCATCTTGAAGTATTGCAGTTACTTTATAAGTCACAAATTTATATCATGCATAATAGAGATCTGATTTTGATTAGTGATTATTCAGAGTTAGAACCTGAAGCGCGTGTTTTAGTAATTTGTTGTTAAATTGCATTTCTAATTTATCCCTTTTAGTTAAATTAATGGAATTAACAATTCTTTCAGTCTCGTGATTACAGAAGAGAGGGAAAAAAAAGATTTAAAAAGTCTCATTAGCAAAAGTGAGCAGATTTGAGGCTTTTAATAGCGTTTTACAGTTAAGTTATTTCTAAAATGGCTCTTTTTTTTGCAAGTGCCAAGGAAAAAAATTCGTGAAACTATTTGATAAAAAGACTTGTTGTTAAGTAACCTATTAAAACCCATTTTTCTATATAAAACGCATTTCTGCAAAGAAAATTGATATTAAGCTATGGAATTTTTAATTAAAAATCACTTTTAACATTTGAAAATAAGAAATGTCTTAAAGCTTCTTTTTTTCCGACAGGAGCATTTTGTATTTTAAATATTTTTTAGTAAGAATTACTCATTACCCATTCACTTTTATATGTTTATATAATGACTAATTGTTTCATTATTACTTCATTAATTTTTATTATCATTATTATTATGATGCACATTTAAAATTGTGAATTTAAAAAAAATCGAGATAGATATAGGAGTTTTAATTATTTAAAATTAATTTTCAATTCAAACTAAAAAAAGTTGAAAATATTAATGAGTTTGATTTTTTTTTGTTTATTTGTGTGCACACTTAAACTACTAAAGTCATACTTCTACAAAAGTAGTATATATTATAACATTTATTATGGAATGTGTTCCAGCTTGAAAATGATTTATTTGTAATTTATAAATATTGTACTGCGGCACGCAAAATACTTCCATGGATTCAAACATACGTAAATTCCCGAGGCTTCATACTGGGACTTACACATTGTCAGTCAGTACGTTTATTCATCCTGGCTTTAACTTTCGTAAATATGCATGTATTCTTACGAACATTTAATATGTTTTATAAAATATATTTCACATATAAATTTGCAAAATAAGCCTTAGCAGATCGAGACACAGGGCCACCTTGAATACAAATTAGAACACTGTCCGCGGGCAATAGCTGTCTAAAATGTGCTTTATGTAATGGAGTTTCTATTTGAAACAAAAATGGGTTTTATAATAGCATGCACGTCATTGAAAATGGCAAGCAGATGCACACGAGACTTGTGATGAATGCGATTTGTGTTAAAGAAGGGTACTTCATATTTTAAATTGTATGAGAAGCCCATAGGGTAAAAGGGCAATAAATCAGAAAAGAACACTATGAACTTCTATAGCGCTGGAATATAAAGTTTCTTTAAAATATTTTTGAAAATAGAAGAAATACAGAATACCATTTCATGTGAAATATACGTTTCATCAAAAAAAGAAAAAAAAATTCATGCACATCCTAAAATATTTACGTTTTTAGTAGAAAAAAACGCGTAATACGTTTAGTAAAATTAAAATGATAATTCATAAGGGCTGGAGTCGTTACCCAACAGGAATGGGCCGATTTTCTAGGCTGCGGCCATTGGAGCGTTTTTAAACGCAGCTTTTTTCACTCATCTTGAAAATATACACTACATAGGCGGGACAAGCGTATGCTTTCTTTGGCGGGCATTTGCTCTCATCACGTAGCTTAAAAATCTACAGAAGTCGTCCCCATGTGCTTCTTTTTTTTCGCGTGCTTTGCTCTCCAGCGAATGCGAGATGAATCCATTTGATATTGTCTCTTTCTGTTCCTCAACGAGGGAATAGATATTTCAAATTATATTTTGTCTGGAGTGAATGTAATTTTTACTTGTATTTTTTAACAGAAAGACACACGCAAATCAGAAAATATTGATTTCATCCCAGCTTGTTGATAACAAAATCATTTTTAGAAATAATATATTTAAATAAAAGAAGTTAAAAATAAAAAAAAGATGGAATAAAAGCAAATTGCATATTAACAGACCTATGCATTATGCGAAAATACTCAATTGGGGCATCATGGCCCATGTGCTAGGGAAATAGAGGATTCTTAGAAATAATGAATTATTAAAGCAGTTTTACAGTATTAGAAGAGTTAATCTTACTATACATAATTTCTTTCGCTCTACTATATAAATATTCGTTTGCTATCTCAAGCTACCATGAGTTTTTACAAGCATCCTTTTTTTTTTTTTTTTTTAAAGCTCCCGCGCTTTCACTTTAAGCTCTAATTTTTTATTCTTTTATAAAACAGTCAACTTTATGTTGAATGACTTGCATCTTTTCCCCGTTATTTTGCTTCTAAATTATGTTTCAAAGTGTACTTATTTCTGACAGATTTCGAACGGAGGTATTAGATATGAAAGTGACAAAATTTACGGCATTTCTGATTTTACAGCACGCCATCGATCATTTCAAAGGTGTAACATCTGATGTCTGAAATGTAAGGAAAGTAAAAAGAAAAACCAATTTTCTTGGGATATATAAATCTTTTCGCTTAGCTACAGTTTACAGTAGAGTTATTTTACCATCCCTAACAAAAGTTTCATTTTTTAAAATGAATTCTGAAGGTATCCGTTGGGTAAAGCAAAATAATGCTATATTTAAGACTTTGTTGGCTGTTCATTTTGATTTACTAATATATATTATAAACGCAGAATTCCCAGAAATGTCGATACAACAGTAAATATCCCTCTTACTGTGTTTTAGTTATGGTATCGACTGTATTCTTTCCAGATTAATTCTATTTTACTCTTTGTATTGACTCTTTGTATAACAATAGCTCTGTATAATGATTTGTTTATTACTTCAGCATTAAGTATGTATTGAAATTATTGACTTCATTTTATAATTGTTCCTTTTTAGTTTCCAGCATCTCCAAAATAACCAATGTTCTAGTACATTTTCACAATCTTTTATTTGGATCGTGTAAATTTCATATTGTGTTTGTGACCGCTGTGCCAAAATCACCCCTATTGACGACTTTTTGTACTTTTCTTCCGAATCTCATCTCCCCGTGTCATCCACAATCTATGTATGAATCTGGTTTCATTCTGCTCGTTAGTTTTAGCTAAAAATACCTAAAAACAGGGAAAGTTAGATTTTGAAATTTCCAAATGCTGTGCATTTCCGGAGGTAAGCCTCTAATTTTTGGAACTCTTTTCAAACGTTAAAATAAGTGTCGGCTTATTGATGTAAGTATATTGAGATCACGTACTACGAACGTCGTCTAAAATATGATCTAAAACTATTTTTAGTTACTTCAAAGAATAAAATGACGCTGGAAAACCATGCCCAAAGGTTTCGTTTAATAAATTAAATCTATCGTAATCACAACAATTTGAAAATCGATTTCATGATATACAAACTCGCATTTCTCTGAATGCGAAACGAGAGGTTTGTTAATGCCACTCAAACGTGGTTACTACGGCAGCTGCGGGATTGGACAACACGTTGTATAGACCATGTCGACGGATGTTTATAATCTTTAAATTTCAGGTTAATTGTCGAGGAAAAATCTCACGCCCGGCTTACAAATAGATGGTAATTAATTAAGAATTAAGTCGTTAATATTTATCTAATTCAAATCTTTTGCTATGGAAAGCATTTCTATGCTCTCTGGTTGTGAAAAAAATTGACTAAAAAAACAGAATTCATTTGGATACCCAGCTTA
Source organism: Cheiracanthium punctorium (assembly GCA_038373885.1). Taxonomy (NCBI): domain Eukaryota; kingdom Metazoa; phylum Arthropoda; class Arachnida; order Araneae; family Cheiracanthiidae; genus Cheiracanthium; species Cheiracanthium punctorium. Next base: position 46,335 of record JAWZYV010013615.1, read on the forward strand.
TACGGAGAATGCATGCTAAGAAATACTTCCGCGCGACTCCTATATTTTCTTATTACGTTTTAAATTTCTTAAACTTGCATCCTTTGCGCATTCTAGAGATATCGATTTTAGGAGAATGAATAGAGTGTCGGTGATTGAAATACTTATCTAATGTTCATGTCTTTAGAAAGAAAATTCATGAAAGGAAGCACTTTATATGCAATTTTTCCTATTAAAATTTCTAAACTATTTTACACCAAACCTGTCGCAGCTTTACAAAATCGTTTAAAATAGCTAAGAGAAATATAATAATTTTATTGGGAGTACATGCACATTTGACAGGGCTCAAATGTGCTTTTGTAATGTCTGCACAATGCCTTGCAAAATGTCTTTTTTATGGCTCATAAAAAAAATTGTATAATTTAAAAATAAACAAATCAATTAAAATTTAAATTTAAAATTCATTTTTTTTTTTCACTATACAAACTATCATTTGTATAATTTAAAAAATTTCAGGTAAAGATTCCGATCAGAATGGATTTACTAATTTGTTAAATTTACAAATGTAGATCTTCATTTAACTTTAAGTAGCGTTTTATTTACATTTAGCATGCGAAATCCGAATTTAATTTAATAAAAAAATTATTAAATAAACAAGAACTGTCATATGTTTTTGACTGTAGGGAATTTTAGAACTTGCTAAATAACAATATTCGCCAACATCCACCTTTTCCTTGTTTAAACAAAAATTTATTTTAATTACTGTAATAGTTGTCAAAATGGATATTTTATTGATTAAATATTCATAAAAAAAGATTAATTTGAGTTTGCAATTTGTAAATATTTAAGGATTATGGATTTAAGCCTTTCTTCGTTGCATCCGTGAAAAGTTTATACGAATTTGGTATTGTCTCTACTCTGCCCCCATGAGACTCCAGCAAACCTTATTTGTTAGCTTCATTGGTTCCGGGAATAAATTATTCGAATGTTTTTTGCTTCTTCTAAACATAATTGATTTTTTTTCTTATTTTTGTTTTGGCTAGAGCTGCTTTAATTTGTTTACACGTTCTGGGATTATTAATGTATTCCATGGAGAGACACAAGAATCATTTACAGAAATAAAGTTACTTTTTGGTGTTTTATTTGAATGTTATTTAAAGTATCGAGGATTTTCCCCCAGATGTATGCAAAAATACCGAAACTAAAAAAAAAAAAATGTGAAAGGCATTTGCAACAAATGTATTATTTGTTGCAAATGCAATTTGCAACAAATAATAAATTGTTTTTATAAAATAGTACTATTTTTTAAAAACAATGTAATCAAGGAAAGTCTACAGTCTCTGACCATAGAGAGAAAAAGCACCCAATTTCTAAAAGCATTAAGTTACTCCTTTTATTTATGTATTTATTTATTTATTTTTTTTTTTGAAGAATCATTTGGGAGATGTAAATATTCGTATCGACAAGGAGGAGGGGAAGGTGGCCTAAAAGGATCCCCTTAAGGCGAAAACTTGTATAAATAATGTAAATGTTTGAATAAAACTTTGGCATTTGGCTAGCATGCTTTACACTATATTTTGCATTATAAACATATTTCAGTAATATTTTCAACCCAAATTGAGTAATTAAAAAAATATGATTTTGAAAAATTGTCTGAAGGATCATTTTACCCCCAACCAAAGGGAAAAATGATCCTTCGTTTAAAAATAATTGTAAATTTTTTAATCGCCAAAATAAAAAGATGTAAAAGTAATTATATAACTATACACAATGAAATAAAATGAGTTTTACAATCAGATAGGACACATAATTTATTTTATGATAATTTTAAAATAAAAGATGTCACAAACAATAAAGTAGAGCATTTGAAAATTATAATCCAAAGATTATGGCCTACAAGAAACGCAGAAATAAATTAAATAATTTTTTTTCCTCCACTTCCTCCATCTCCTTTTTTCCACCACTTTCCACCACCGACAAAAGTCGGAATATTTAAGCACATGTCACAAAAATATACATGATCTCCGTTCTTGGGTATTCCGGAGCCTGCATCATTCACCCACCTAGGCATTTGTGACACTAGATCTAACCTAAATGATAATCGAAAAAATATGCTCCATTCAGTAAACCATGCCATATTTCTGTGCACGAAAGAGTGTCTATCTATATAAATAGGAAAGCTAGTGCTCACCTTATGACAAATGTTATAAAATGAAAACTTTGAAAGAATTCTATTTAGACACGTAACACTGTGATCACTTTAATACCGTCAATGCTTCTTCTTCACTTGGCAAAACTAGTTTCTGTGTTACCCGCTAGATAGCGCAACCTGTATGGAAGAAAACGTATGCGCATGATTTTAGGATCGTTTTATCCAGTAGGATCATTTTAGGCCACCTTCCATTAACTCATTTTTTTAGATTTTCATGCTATTTGACGTATCAAATTTTTCAGAAAATGAAATTTTAGCATTTAAAAATATTGAAAATTACTCTTTAATTTCAAAATGTTTAATACAAAGAATATTTTATATAATAGTGTTCATTTGTCACGTATCTTTCCTGAAAGTTTCACAGCTCAATAAACTAGCAGTTCACTATTAAGAAAAAAAGAACCAAAGTTAATGGGAACTACAATTACATGCAGAAATAGTACTATAAATGTTAATATTTATCCTATTATTTTTTTATAAATTAAAGCACAGACAAACGTAAAAGAAATTGCATACATAAATAATATTATAGATATTAATAATTTACCCGATTATTTTTTTATAACTTAAGGCATAGAAAAACATAAACGAAAACAAAGCATTAACAAAGTCAGTGTACTTATTTCGTTGCAGCATTGTAGAGCAGTTGCACTAGGCACCTTTATTTCAAGTAAAAAATTCTGATAAGTCCAACATATTCTTGTAAAGACCTTGCATAAAAAAGGGTTTACACTCGAATAGTGTAAGAAATAAAAGTCACAAAGGCTTTTACGAGGCTTTGTTTTGAAGAAGATCATCGTACAGTCTCTAATAAAATTCCAGAAGCAACAATTGTATCATTTTCCAGCTGAAAGAACGAGGGTTTTAGCAGTGCTGTTAAAGGATATAACACACATATAGATTTCTCATAATAATAAAAGTTCTAGTAGTATGTGAATTACTCAAGAAAAGCTTTGATACTACAGATACAGGTCTTTTGTTTATCAATATAATTCTTTTTTTTTTCTTTAACTTAACTTATTTTCAGTTATTACCAAAGTAAAATAATTTGTGGAATTTCCATTTGGATGCTGATAAAAATGGAAACTATGTTGAAAAAGATGAAAAAAATTGTATTTAAGTGATGTATCTAGAATACGAAGACAATATAACAAAAAAGTAAGCATTATTAACTCAGAAAACGTTTGATATAATGTTTTTAGCAGTCATTTAGAGCTACTTGCGTTCTTCCCGGACTTTCTAATCACAATTTATGTCCTATCACCAGGCGGACCATGGCCCAACCATGGCTGAGTGAATAAGACACTGAACACAGGGGTAAGGTCTTGTGTTTTGGTATACAGTGCGAGTGTCGAACAAACGCTTTGGACTTTTGGGTGGTTTTCTCCAGGCGTAACGTGAATACGCGTTAGAAACCCTTAAAAAGTCCCTCGCCCAAGGCACCCCCCAGTCAGATAACCTTCTTGTAGATTTTCCTTAACATAATACAATACACAAAGAGGTGGAGTCTCCTGAATACTGGGACCACTCAGACACTGCTATCAATCGCTAAGGTGACTTTTGGAGCCACGTATTTACCGTGCTCGTACATAGTTTAATGTAACCGGTGAATTTGGGAATAGGAAAATTCAACATAATCACTGAAATCATCTACATTCAGTCAGACCTTTAAGCATTAGAGGGATGTCGCTAAAATCATGAAAACATCTATTTTGTTATACAATCACAAATTATAGCGATAACCCTTTTAGCAGGCATATGTCAAATTTCAAAGCAGTATTCTTTGTATTTCGAAAGCTGTTTACGTTATATTTTTAAGCATTAAAGGCGTTCTCTTTGACAGATGAAAACTTTAAAAAACCTTTTTCTTCAATGTCTGCCTTTTTGCCATTTCATGTTTTAAAATGTCAAAGGCTTCTTTGGGTATGCAATAGAAGCAATAATTTTTTTGTGCAAGAAACTAATTTTTTCGAGCATACTTCTTTTATGGATATGATAAAATTGCAGGTAAAAGTATTTTGCTATTTAGTTTATAGAAAAAAAAATCGGTAAAAAGAATTTCAATCTAATATTTAAAAAAAAAAATCTGCTACTCTTTGTAATACAGTAAAACCCGCTTAAGAAGTTATCCAAGGGAGTGGAATAACATAAAAATAACGCAAAAATGTTTTAATCGGGGAAACTTATTAAACGAGGTTTATTTTTTAGACAAATAGAATAAATTCAGTATCGACATTTAGGATTTTTTTAACTTTATTAAAACAACATAAAAATAACACAAAAATAATATAAAGTTTAGATTTACTTCACAATTCAAATTATATTGTACGCTTAAAATTAGTTAGTAAAGTAAAACAATGTAATTATTAAAATTTCTTATTATACCTTAAAAATTTCACTTCTTTTATCGGCAATTTCTAATTGTTAACAATCCAGTTGTTTTAATATTTTAAAAATTTTCTCAGGCACCTTTCCAACACTTTCAATAACGACGAAAGGTTTCCAGCCCTTTTACAACACCGGAAAAGCTAGAAATTTTCATAGCCTCTTCCTGCATTTCCCTCGTTTTTCTTCATCTTCTACAACCTCAGAAACTTCATCATATGATATTCCTATATCTATGGAGCACTTCACATGGCAATCCAATCGTTTTCCTAACAGTGACCTTTGCAAACAGTTTAGAGGAGCAAATGAGCAATTGAAATGCGGGTTTAACCCATAGATTTAGGAATACCTAGATTGCTCATCCAATGTTCCTAATCGTGTGCTTTTTGTTGCCAAAAACGCACCCCATTTCTGCCTCTATCATGGCTGCCGTCGATGTAAAATAGAACATTCGTTGCAATACTTCAGAAAAATAAATAAGTTCGAGGGAAAATATTTCGATACGAGTACTTTTAAAAATACAGGTCGTTCTAAAATGATTGAAAATACCATTATAATTTAAGTTATTGCCATTCTGCGCATGCGCATGCCACTATCATGGCTACCATTTGGAGGCAACAAGTTTTCTCTCGTTATGCGCAATCCAGAGATTCCTATATATATGGTTTAATCACGTTCTTAAAATAAACATAGATGTGAAAGAAAACTTTATAAGTGGGAAAAAGAGGTAGGAATGAAAGTTTTTAAACAGATTATTTTCAGATTGTAAAAATAGGGAAAAAATAGTGAAACGAAATTATCTACTTTTTGAGCAGGAACTTCTTCAACATATTTTACAGTGCCTATTTTTTAAATCTAAAAGAAACAGGAAAAAAATTACTGTCAAATGTTGCAGAATTACATTGCAGGGGAGATTGGTAATGCAAATTTACATTTCCTCTAATTTCTCATTAGAGGAACAAATGAACAATTGAAAGGCAAGCACAAACACGTTCTCACAGTAAACATAGAAGTGAAAGAAACCTTTGAAATGGGAAAGAGGTAGGAATGAAAATTTTTGAACGGATTATTTTAACGTTGTAAAAATATTAAAAAATTGGGAAGCGAAAATATATACTTTTTTTAAGCCGGAACTTCTTGAACGGATTTTACTGTATATATTTTTTAAGCATAGAAGAAAGAGGAAACAGGAAAAAAAACACTGTCGAATATTTCAGAATTACATTCAAAGAATTAGTTTTAAGTAAATGGTTTTATTACGCTGCAGCATTTGTATGAAATTTCCTGTTCTCATTTGCTGTGATAAATAAAACATTCTTTTATGACCTTCAAGGTGTAATTTATCTGTCTAGACTTTAAGTACATCTGTCAAATGCTGTAGGTAATGTATTTTAGTTTTCTTTTTCACTCGATGGCATTTATCTATATTTTAATTCTATCAGGATTCGATCTGAATCTGTTTTGATCGAATATTATTTCAACTGACTTACACTCGGTCTTAGTTACATCTAAATTTTTAAGGTATAATAAAGAAATGCAAATTTTTAATGTATGATACAGAAATGTTAATAATTACGTTGTTTTACTTTACTAACTAATTTTAAGCGTGCAAAATAATTTGAATTGTGAAGTAAATCTAAACTTTATATTATTTTTGTGTTATTTTTATGTTATTTTAATAAAGTAAAAAAATCTTTCCCTAAATATCGATACTGAATTTATTTTATTTGTTTAAAAAATAAACCTCGTTTAATAAGTTTCCCCGCTAAGACAAGTTATAGTTAAGATAAATTTGCAGTACTTAATTTTGACATTCGAATCAGCTTTAGAATTTCCTCGGTGAAGTATCATTCTAAGCTATAGCTAATTGCTTAATTACAAATACATGTCATGGAAATGTTTGGGAATCTTTATATATATTTTGCAATAAAATGCTTCGTAAAACTACGATAAAAACTATTAACTCCTGAAAAGTTTATCGCTGTTTGCATTTATTTACGATAATGATATAAATCACGATTATAACTGTAATTCCTACATTAAAATAGCAATAGATTGAAATGTTTTGATTTCAAAGTAATTTTCTTTTATTAAGCTAACGGCTTGCGAGTGAACACGGCTAGGTTAATATCTTCTAATCCCACGACTGTAATTTCTCTGCTTCGTGTATTAACCCTTTAACACTCAGCCCTTTTCGCATTTATAAAGAAAAACAACTTTATATAGAGCCCAACGCCACAAAAGTACACCCCTTGTCATCTCTCGAGTTAACTACCAGTATCAGCTCTATAAGCTCTCAAGTTAACTACCAGCTGTGCGGCAGCTATACAGACTGCTGTGTCAAAGCTCTGCAGCACGCGATGGGCGATTCGATCAACCGCCATGTTGCTGGTAGTTAACTCGAGAGATGGCAAAAGGTGTACTTTTTCAGCGTTGGGACCATTTAACCCTATTGTTTGTGACTAGCAGTTGAAAATGTTGGAAAGAGGTGGTCTCACGGCGCGACCACCGCACGTTAAAGAGTTAATAAGTACTTTCATATTGTGTTGTCTTCTTGATTTAAAGAGGATGTATGCACTGCACAGGTCCTTGAGACCAAGGAAACAGGTCCGAAAAATCAAAAGTCAAAATCAAATGAATTCTAAAGTAATTTTTTTTTGGTCTTTGCAGATAATGAATATTTATTCATTTCATAAAAAAAATAAATTTTCATTTAATAAAAAATTATTAAAAGAACTATTAATTATTCATTTACAAACCTACTTCTATCACTCATATATTTCGGTAATGAATTAATTTAATAACTTGAGTGTTATCTTTAACAACTGTTTACGTTAAATATTAGACACAAATAGGAAAACATTTTTGATATTATTCGTAAAATGCTCGAAAAATTTTTATATTTTTCTATATGCTAGTTTAATATATCATTTTCAAAATGAATTTCTTAAATAGCCATTAGAACTCCCTAAAATATACATAAAGTGAATGAAACTAAAAAAGTATTCTTTCTGCATTTTCGGAAAAAACACAAAACAAAGCAAGTACAGTGGCTGCCGCTTAATTGGATCACGTTCGTATACTATCGATTTTTGACCCAATAAAACGGCTGATTCAAAAAAAGCGACGGCTTTGATTGAGGCTTTGAAAAGAGTCGTTCGGACCGTTCTCCGTGATTTGATTCAATAAAGCGGGTGATGCAATTAACAAGCGATCCAATTAAGCGGCGGCCACAGTACTTCCTAAATCACACACTGCAAATTAAATATGTTAGCCCACGCTGTGCATCATGTATTTTAAATGAAAAATTCAAACACTTCATATAACAAAATACTGCACATACTGAAAAAAAATAAGTATACAAACTACTTTTATTAATCGATTAACCGCAGAGAATATTTACTTAAACAAATTATAAACATCTGGTATTGTGCAAAAATAGATGAATGCTATGCTTAGCGCTTATATTTCACATATGCTTATTAAGTACCGTAATTAAGCAACGAGTACTTATGAATCTTATTTTCAAGCTAAGTGCATTTGAAATACATGTTTGTAACAAAAATAGTTAACGATCGTATGTGCTTTAAGTCAATTTAAAATATCTTTAAATTATTCTGTAATATAAGTTAACCCTTTCTGTCTCAAGAACTGAAATTAAAAAAAAAAATTACTGCAATGTGCAGAAACAGATTACGACTTCAGACGAAAAGCATAAAAATGAAATATTTTTCGGCTAACTATTGTTTTTAAATAGCTTTGAGCAGACTTGCCAAGTGTATTGACATAATTTAAATTTTGCTTTTAAAAAATCTCAGTTTAGAGTACAATCTTTCAAAAAGAACTGAAACACACGTTATTTACAGCAAAGTGAACAAGATACGTATTTTTAATATTTTGCGATATTTTAAATTATATTTTTTTCGATATTTAAATTCGCGATAATTATAGACTTCGATTCAAAGAAGTAGCCTTCTGTTGGAATGGACATTTATTCACCTGAGTTTTATATGGACAAAGCCTTCAGTCACACATCTAAGTCAATCGACAATTGTTTGGGAAAGAAAGAATCAGAAACTGCAATAGAGTGTATCTAATTTATTGAAATGCTTGTCAAATTACCTGACACTTCTCTAATGAACTTTTGCACTTTTGGTTTATTAAAACAAGTTTTGAGGCAAAGAGAGCGTGTAGCGGAAGCTAAGATGGAACCAAGGACCTCGAGTGTGAGAGCTTCAGGTGTTATCCAAGCGGACAGAAAGTACCCAATTGCTCAGCCTTCAAATGCCCTGGTGTAGCTTGTCATGGCAGTCATAGCATGCCTGCTGCAAAGGAAACGGCATCCAAGAACACAGACACACAAGTTTTTAGATAACGTAGATCAATTTGGTGTAGATAGATTTGACAGATCATGTAGATAGATTTCTTTTGATCTCATTTTTTTCCAATTTATTCAAAAATGTAGCTTACAAAAAGGAGCATTTATGAATAAACTACAGACAATTAGTACTCGATTGCGCTTGCTCTCAAGGATAACACTAAGTACTATTGATTAATTTTTGTTTTGAGCATTGTGACGAAGTTCACATATTTTTCGCGTCTTAAAATAATGTTCCTATGTTTTGACTTTCTAAATCAAAATTTCGTATTAATCTCTCTCCACTCTGTTTCTCGGCTCGATAACATATTCTTTCTTTCGCGACGCTATGTCTGAGATTTTTCGGGGTTTCCCTTCTAAATTAATTTCGATTTAGCATATGCTGTGTAAATTCTTGGTACCTCCCGGTCGCCCTCTTTGCTTTTCTCACGGGGTTGTAGCCTTACGTATTGGCATTCGCCAAATTCTGGCACTTCTGTCTTGGCGTTAATCATTTAATCCGTGTGTTTCAAATTTTTATATTGTTTACGCTTACCGGACGGTGGTTGTCACGTGAGGCAGTGGCTTATGAGTGCTCATATTTTACTCGCCAACCTGTAGAGAGCTGGCAGTTTTTGTAGGAAGATTTTAGTTGGACTTCTCGATTGCTCTCCGTCAGAGGAGGTTGTGTTCGTTTTTTATGGAACTCCGACATGCCGTGTGGCCGGAACAATTAGATATATTCCTGGTGTTATTTTATGAAACAATGCTATGAGTTGCTTACGTCAAGACAGTTTTTGCTGTTACCTTCAATAAACGTACCTTTTCTGCATTCGTGTCATCTTCCTGTTTTCAAAGTCCTCAGCGTACTTCATGGATAAATTAATTTCACTATACGTCACGTAAACGGCCGAGAGGATGTTCTCTTAATCCACCTCCGACAACTCCCTCATAAGCATGACTGCTGAAAGCACTATCGTTACAATTGTTAAATATGACACAATGCAGACTTATAACGAAACAGCAAAAATAATTATAACATAATGAAACATGATACAAATAAAGCAGAATAAGTTGCACAAAGTCATTTATTAATTAAAATTAAATACACGTTCTTAAATGAAAAGACTTAAACAGTTTCCCAAGTTAGGATGCATCTAGAATTAATTCCATTGCACTTGCTCTAAAGGATAACACTAAGTACTATTGATTCATTTTGAGCATGACTGCCGAGAGCACTATCATTATAATTGCTAAATATGACACAATACAAACTTATAACGAAACAGAAAAAATAATTATAACATAATGAAACATGATACAAATAAAACAGAATAAGTTGCACAAAGTCATTAATTAAAATTAGATACACGTTCTTAAATGAAAAGACAAAAACAGTTCCCCAAGTTAGGATGCATCTAGAATTAAACATGAGAGGAAATAAAACTTATTTAATGTTTACTTAAACGAAGTTACTTAAATTTCCACACACGTAAGGAAAAATTATATTACATATATATAAAATGTATCAACGTTAAAAATTCTAGATTAGCTTCAAAATGGCGTTTCCTTTGAATGTTCTCTCTCACCATCTAATGTTCCATACGACAAAAAAAAAGTTTTCCTAACTAAGATTAAGGATAAAACTGAGTACATTGTATTAAGCCTCCTAAAGTATAAGAAAAATAAGCAAAGAATAATGATAACGATAATGCATTCGCCGGGTAAACATTTTTAAGCTTTGTTATCTCCAATTTTACATTTTGTAATGAATGAAGAGTCATTCTGGTAATTTTTGCATTGTTTGTTTCTAGAAACTAACCCTACTAATGACTAGTCTTTAAGCTCTATAATGGTCAAGCTTCATTTCTTTAATTTGTTTTACTCAGACATTTTTTTTTCAAAAGTCATTTTTTTTTTAAACGGTTCTGAATACATCCTTGGCTGATATGTATTTTCGCTGAAATATTTTGTTTCCATGGAAATTGTATTAAAAAAACTAATCGAACTAATAAATGTAATCGAAACTAATCTGACTAATCGAAATATTTAGGAGAATCAAATTCGTCAAAATTGGGTTTGATTTCTGTGACCATTTCCGTGATTAATTTACATTGCATCATAGGAATTTTTAATTTTTATGATTTTTTTCCCCCTAATATCACAAAGATATGCATTAGTAAAGAAAGGAAAGTCTGAACTCAAAGGTGTTCCAATTATGTCTGAAAAACGAGTTGTCTAGAACAATAGTTCGAATTTAATTTGCGGCATTTCCATTATCAGATAGACATTTTCGGAGACCAAAATTCGCATAAGCAAAACATTTTAATCACTTGAAGTGAAACGTCTCCGTAGTCTTTCAATATATTTTTTTGTATATATATATTTTTTTCTTATATATACATATATATTACTTTTACCCATGCTCATAATTTATTTCAATAATAGTTTTTAAAAAATCAAAACACATAACAATTCTCATAAACAGAAGACCTTAACCCATTTTCTGCACATTTTTCAATACTGATTTTAACCGACTGTTTTACTACTGCTGTGCTATTCAAAACAGCTGAAACCTCAGAAATTCGTTATTTATTTGAAATTCACTTCACGAGTTATTTAAAACAAACCTCCTAAAAATGTTGAATTTTAGAGCTGTCATACCCATGAAAAATCATTTTTAAACGTTAAACGTACTTCTCTTTTAATTGGGATTTTCGATCTTTCATAATTATTATAAAAAAACTATTGCTGATTGAGAAGATCCGGGAAAAAGGGTGCAATTTGTTCAACAGTCGCTCGCCGTACAGCAAAGTTACATATTTCAACAGTTTAAGAATAACTTAAACTTTAATTTGTTGTACATAGTAAAATTTGCATGACCATTTTCATTTTTAAATGCTTACTAACTTTATTTTTTACAATCTCAACACCTAGAATTCACTTTATGTTTCAAAAATTTAGCATTTTAACATAGGATAGCAATTTTCAATACACTTGAACTAAAAATTAATGAGCTGAGAGCTTCCAAAATCCCCTAATCCCCCCCTCCCATGTTAAATAATTTTTTCATATTTTTATTCATATCTCATTTAATTTTGCTATAAAGAAGACTAATTTTATTACTACTATTAGAACTAAACGACCCAAACATAATTTACTTTTATTATAATTTTCAATATAATATGAATTATGAATAATTAAATTAATATTCGAAAAATATATAATAAAGACTCAGAGATATTAGAGACTCAGGCTGTATATTAATTTATAAAGTTATAAATTTTCGAAAGTTATCGTTAAATTGCATGTTTATTTATATAATGTAAATTAGATTTATTTTGCACAGAAATATTAAATGTCAGCGGTATTAAAAATAGCAGATTTTGAAGCAAATAATTTGCAGATTTGTAAAGTTTGATGTAGGTTTAGTCATGTTAATTCCGTTTTGCAGATAGAGAAGCTTTTTTTAGAAAATAACATTCAGGACTCTTCTTTCATGTTTATTACATGTAAATTATTTATACTTAAATCACCATTTTACATGAAATCATTCTTCAACTTCGGCTATCGCTAAGTAACTTTCATGATCGTACTGGTCAGGTGAACAGAGGACAGCCTCTCACTCTTAGCAATGCTTCTGACAATACTTCACGTGTCTAAGAGAATCTTCAAAATGCCCAATAAAAATTTCAAAATAAATTTAAAAAGTGTTCATATGTATATGCAAGCGTTTTACAAGAAACTTAAGCCCATTTAGAGAAATACCAGTCTTATTAGTTAAAGATAATACCGTAACTAAAGTAAGCTATATTAGGGTGAAAGATCTCACAACTCTAGAATATTCAATGGTTCATTAGAACAATACAACAACGTTGCATTCTGCAATACTGTGCAAACAATTTTAATACTTATACAATTTGTTGAATGGCACCCCATCATATAAAGTTTAGCATTTCAACAGTTTATTAAAATGGGCTCGAGAATATTTATAAAATAAAATTATATGCTGAAGATAAGATCTTTAGTTACATATTAAACAGTCAGTTAAAATTATAAGGATAAAATGCTATGAACAAACAGCTTAGAGCTCCACTTTCTAAATTTTAGATTCAAGACAGAGAAAAATACGTTGTTTGCTCAGACGTTAGTGTGCATATAAAATGTTGAAGCTCTTGCTGTTTTTCTTTATTGAAGCAATAGTAATGTGCTTACATACATATTAAACATATTGAATTGAAGGAGAATATTTAGAGTGTTCAAAGGTATCTATTTTCCCTTACATATAATATCCTATTTATAATGTACATTACACATCATTACACGTTAACTCACACAAATGGCCAAAAATATGCATTATATGTTTAGAAAGCAGTGGTAAGCTTTTAGAGAAAGTTGCGGTGCAGATTTCAGTTCACGAAGAAAGCAAAATTTGCTGTTATTACTTATTTATTCCACTCTCACATTTTAAGGTTCCTTTATTAATTCATATTACATATTTAAATTTTTGTGAAAATATTTTTTTTACATTTTTCTGAATGCTAAAATTAAATTCGACGGTCATATCTTATATAATTCGTGCAGCCATTTTACGTTATTAATAATATTAGATTTCTATCAATCTGACAAAATGTCATATTAAAATAGTCTAATAGCATAACCACTCAATCTAAAGCAAACATTACAATTGTTAAAGGCTATGAATAAAATTTAATGATAGTTTTACAATGTGAACACATTTTTGTCAAGAATTTTCACCTGATATAAGAAGCTGAATCTTCATTTAAGATTATGTTATTGTTTTAATACACATTTTACTTTCTTTTCTTATTTTAATAGTTTTTATGTATGGCTATTTTAACCATTTTTTAAGTTTGACCATGTCTTGCACCTTTTAAAAATGTTCCTTCTTTTGAAATAACCGGCATAATGTATATTAAGGTAAATAATTAGCGGATCGTGAAGTTTTACTAATTCTGTTGCAGAAGTCTCAATTTTCAGTAAACTGATCAATAACTGATAACGTTAAATAAATCCCTAAATATCTACTTGAACTTCAGTCTACCAATTGAGTACTGTGAAACTCAAGTTCTACTTCAATTTCACAGTATTCGCTGTTCATTAAGACAACATTAGTGGAAAATCGAATTCAAAGCAATCACATTTCCTGTTATTCGTAATTTGAATACCGACGATTCTAATCATAAAAATCTATAGCCACTAGCGACAGTTCTACAACAAACCAAACTAGAGGCAGAACAGAAAACACTCACAAACTTTTAATAGCATTTATGATGGCGATTTGTTTTGGTTGTAATGCCGATTGATCACATTAATCATTAATCATGTAAGAAGACATGTCAGCCATTTCAAGCAACCTCATGCATCTTCTTTAATAAACTGTCACAGAGACAGTTATGGGTGGTATGAGAAGATACGTCCAATCACATCCCATATGGACAAATAGTAAAATGAAGCAGATTATGTCCCATTTATTTCTAAAAGATTGCCAGAAAAAATCGGGAGGTAGCACATAGCGTGTACACGCGTGTGTTTTTGTGTTGGGGGTGGGGATAAGAAACGGTTAAAAAAGTATCGACGAAATAACAAATGAATCGAATCTATTTTAAGACGTCTAAAATGTATTTTTAATAAATATATAAATTAGTTAATTGTAGTTTTAGCAGCAGTGTTCTTTTAAAGCATTCCTGTGATAGGGTAACTCTTAAACTTATGTGGACCAAGGACCCCCTCTTAAACAAGACTTTTTGTGTATCCCATCCTAAACCTAGCCGTACGTAAGTCTTGAAACTGACACAATAATCTCGTAACAATAGAGTTATAATAAAGATTGGTAAAATGTTAATCGCACAACGTTTCCACCTATTCAGTGAAAAAAAATTAACTTCTTAGAAATTTTAAATAATAATGTAAATAATAAATAATTTTTAAGACAGAAAATAATAAGTTTAATTTTTTATTTTTTGCTAAAAAATTTAAAGACGAATTCAGATCCAGGCATATTTTTAATTAGTTTTTTGCATATTTTGTCTTCTAGTGCGTTAGTTAATATTAGTCATTTAAACGGTTGGAAAAAATTTTGCAATTTTCCCTGTGCTTCCAATCGGGAGCATGCGTCAGTTCTGACTGCATTTTTACATTGGTTTCAAAATAGAATAGAGTGATGGGTAGTTTAAGTAATAAAAGGAATATTAATAATTAAAATATATTTATTTTTAAATTTAAGTAAATATATTAATGAAGTTTGAAGGAGGGGAGGATGTATCAAGATAGCTCTGTAAAAATTTATGAAAATGGCTATTTTCATTATTTTTTGTCCAGTTTCCCTCTAATGATAGTAATGAAGCTTCTATTTCAAAAACTCAAGTCATCTTTTAATTTTATCAGCTAATTGTTTCAAGTCAATATTGTTAAAATTTCATTTTTTAATAAATTTTTAATTTGATGTTCCCAGGGTACATTGGCCTGTAAAAGGTTAACAATTTGTTTTTATTACTCTGTGCTTCCTCGTTTTTGATCGTCTTCTTGAACTGTTCCAACTATTTTTCATAATTTCGAGGGCTCCCGGTAATCGCTACGTGGACCTGCAGGGTTCCTTGGACCACAATTCAAGAACCCGTGTTCCATAAGAATTACGACGCACGTTAAGGAGGTTGTCACTCAAGATGATTTGCCATAACCTACAAAACACGAGGGAACGTTATAAATTAATTTCACAGTTGTAAAGCAAATCAGTAGAGCTGATATTAGGATGTATATTAATCTTTATATTGACGGCGTCAGTTTTTAAACTGATGAATAATTAGTTATTAGTAGTGAATATTTATTAAGAAATATAGAATCATATAGCGAAAAAGGGTTTTCAATATTTATATTGATTTAATTCTTAATATTTTACTTGAAACTCAACTTCAAAATAAAGATGCACTCTTAGTCATTTAGGCATTGATAAACGCATAATTATGAAATCAATACAAATTTTTCAAATATCCATTTTTTTTTTTTTTTTGCTTTCAAAAATAAACCGTTGCTCTAAAAGTTTTTTACGTATAACAAAAGACCTGCTTACCTTATTCAGTACAAAACTAAAACGCGAAAAAAGAATTAATGAAGTATGCAGTACACAATTAAATTCATCAAGAACTGAATTTTATTAAACATTTTTCATTAAAACTTTTATAAAACTAAGCTTATTGATTAATAAAAGAAGCATTTTGGACTTCTTTTTTGAAGTTTTAAAAAATAATTAAAAATATAATGGAATTTTCCTTAAATATTTAATAGAATTATTTTAAACTTCTTGAGTGGTCACGGAACTCGAAAAAGTTAGAAAATCTTTTCAAAACTATATGAGCAAACACAAACTTTGCATGCGTTTTCTAATTATGTAAAACTCAATAATTTAAGAAACTGGACTCTTCGCTTGATTTATTACATTTAAATTATTTACTCGGAGCTCTGAGGGAAAAGGGATGATTATTAACTGAGCATATTTTGTCTAGACAGGATTTTCACAAATGTCCGTAATTTGTCAAAACTTTTTCAGTAAAACTAATTACCTTGATTTATTACCTCATAACACAAGAAAATGCCAGGTCTATGCGTTTTTATTTTATAATCAAACAGTAATTGCTATTCATAAACGAAGACTTGCCTCTAAGAAGGTAAAACAGGAAATGAAAAGCATGCTTCTTTTAAACAAGTTCTTTTTAAAGTTATGAAAATAGGACAGTTCGTAAATGTTAAAATGCTGTAATCAGCTTAAGCGGATATTAGATTTCATAAATCTTCTAAATGTCGATTTAGTAGATTAATCATTTTGCTTATTTTTCGCTCATGAACTTTTTGTCCATCCCATCAACTATTTTGAAAGGAGATAAGATTTTTAAAGACTTCTATTTGATTATCTATGTCTTACAAGCGTAAAAAATATGTCACCTATTTTTTTTCTAGCGAAGTCATTTTGAATGTTGTCATAATAAGATCGATATAGGTGTTTACTTAGAATATTTGACTTTAAAAAAACATTTTCATTTATTTATATTTTTCCCAAATATAATTCATATGTGTTACGTAATTTTTTAACGAGGGTCGGGGATCAGAACGAAAATTGTATTTTCAGTTCAAAATGACGAGTAGAAATGTAATTTAAAAGTTAACTATTTTGTGGAAACGAAAGTTCATTATTTTATGAAAGTTCATTATTTTATGATCATCTCATTCTTCCTCATCAGAAGGCTTTGGACATTTTTTTCTCTCTTAACCCTTTGAGGCGCAACCCTTTCCCAATACTGAAAAAAGGGCAGCCGTTGTCATCGCTCGACTTAACTACCAGCAAGATGGCGGACGATCGAAACGTTCATCGCGTGCCACAGATCTAGAGACCTTTTTTGACGACAGCTGGCACAGCCAGCTGCGTCAAAAAACGGGCTATATCACCTGCAACTATTTTTATAGAAATCAAATCTATTTTTCGTGACTAGCAGCAGTCAAAACATCAGGGTTGGGTGTTCCCAGAGCGGGATCACTGCGCCTTAAAGGGTTAATCTGTATTTTCCCTTCTTGTTTTTTGTGATCCTTCCGAATCCAGTCTCTAAAAGATTTCCAATTGTATCGGTTTAAAAAAGCATTATGCTTGTATACACTTTATTCTTTATTTAATTCAATAACTTTTCTATGAAGACTTTTCTTGTGTATTGAGATATCAGCAAAAACAGAGCTCCCTCGATGTATTTATTCTTCAAGTTATATTTGTCGTTTCATTTGTAAATAAAGATCTCAAGGGATACTGTTGGACATGAGACAAACTCTCTAAAAATACAACTTCTTTTTTTCCTTTAACTTCTGTGAGTGATATTTTGTTGAAAGAATTGTATTTTGATACGCGTTATTCAATCCTTCACAAAAATCGGAGTTCTTTTGTAGATCACGATTTTAATACAATTTATTTATGTATTTATTTATTGTACTTAAAGATGAACTACTGCACTGTTATGAGATGCCATATGAAATGAACATAATTAGTTTTCGTGCTTAGGAACCAAGGAGCGTTTTAGGTTTTAGATTTCGCATATACCTATCTTACAGATTGAAAAAAAAATTAATAAAAAAAATAAAAGGAAGAAAACCTGAAACACTTTCAGATCTTAAATACGCACTAAAGTGCTATATATTAAAAGCGTATCATAATTTATGCGTCGTCTATATTTTTCTTCCTTATTCCATTAAGTTGGAAAGTGCATCATTAATCATGAGTGTGCCGTATTTTTCTTCCTTGTTTCAAAAAACCCATCTAATCGAAATCTATCTTAAAATCGCCTTACTTAAACTATTTTATAATCTTCGTCAAGTATGTTACAACTATACTTCACCGTTTTAAATATTGGTTCGAATGTGCAACATGATCCATGAGTTTGCCGTGTTTGTCTTTCTTGGGTCGATTCCTACTTTAACGCCCTGACACTCACCAAGGTGGCGATAACTAAGCATATGCAGTTACCATGACGAGTTTTTGTATTTACTTGTCAATCGTAATTTAGAATTAAAATGGCGATTTGGAACAACATGTGAGTACAGCATTGCGTTACATTTTTATTTATTTTGGGTTACCAATTAATGCAGTTTTAATAATTAAGTATGTTCAAATTCCTCAACTGGTGCGTTTATTGCTAATTTGTTCACTTTAGTTTTCATCTAGTGTACCGTGTTTTCTTTCCTTGTTCCATGAAACACTTCTTCAGAATAGAAATCTATATTAAAATCACCTAACAAAACTCTTTAACAATTTTCGACAGGCATAGTCAAACTATACTTCACCTTTATAAATATCATTTGGAAAGTGTATCATAATCTATGAGTGTACCGTATTTATCTTCTCTATTCTATAAAACACTTCTTCAGAATTAAAATCTATATTAAAATTGCCTACTAAATCTATTTTACAATATTCGCCAGGCGTTTTCTAATTATACTCGAAATATATTTATAATAAACAGTCGCGTTTTGGCACTAAATTTAGCAATCAATTATCAAAAATTGCAAACCTTGTGCGACTTTCAACATTTTATTAACGCCTCCTCCCTCTCCGAGTTATCTCGCAAACACATTTGAAATTATCTTCGCCGTGATAATTCATAGCTGCAAAATTGTCGACAAGATCGCGTAGACAGAATAGCGTAGACAAAATTCTCGTACTGAATTAAATAGCACCCTAGTTCTAAAAAAAATCCCAGTAGTGTTTCTGAAATAGTGTAGTATAGTAAAAAGCTTGTTTTAAATGTGTACATATTTTAACTTAGTACAATTTGGGTATTATTTTGTTCAAAAATGTCAATTTGGATACGCTGTTAAAATATATAAGCGCAAAATACTCGTCTAACGATTTAAAAAACTCCTTTTTCACAGACAGTTCAAAGTTATTTTTGAAAAAAAAAGCTGTACTGCTAACAAATTAATTAAATTTCTCCGCTCTTTAATAAATGCTTATTTCCACTTACTTTCGGATTTTTGTTTCGACTATAAGGACACTTAAGCATTATGAATATAACCGGTAGTTGGCGTCGGTGATTAATTAAAAAAAATTACGGTCAAATTAAGCTAAATTTAATCATCACGTTTTAATTGCATCATTAATCTTACCCTTACTTAAGTATATAACTTCAGTTGAAAACGTTCTAGCTAATAATTTGTCGGTTAATTTAAAGATAATAGAGATTGCATAATTAGAAAAATGACAGAAAAAAGTAAACAGTTCATTCATAATTTTTCAAAAATAATATTGAAGAATGATAATTGATTGAAGTTAGTTTTAAAGAGCCTGTATATTTTATTTTAAATATAATATTATATTTCAGATATTCTAGTGAAGGGAAAATAGTGGTAAAATGACTAACTTAAGTTTCAAATATTTTCCTGCATTCACTAAGCGGTTTAAAAGCCTTAAATTTACAAAAAGTCTACTTTCAATCTTTTTGTTTGAAAAAATATCAAACGATTCCATTTGCTTTTGGAAGATGGTAAAATATTCCCTCCCAACACAACAGTAAACGTAATGGTTAGATTCACGGCTCCGTCGAAGGATTATTTTCACGTCATGGGCGGACCGACAATCAAAACGTCACGGATCATGCGGTTTCTCCATGACCGATATATTTTCGCGGCGGATGCGTTTCGGTGAGCTCTGTAAATGTGCGCGGACTTAGTTTTTTTGGCATACATTTAAGTCTCAAGTGGAAAAGGAAAAGGCAGGTTGGTTGATGTATAAGAAGGGAAAAGGTACCAAAGAATGAATAATGCATGTATATTATTGGCGTAAAGCTTGGCGCTCTTATCACGAGTGTAGTTTCAACAATTAGACATCAAAATAGATTTTAATGTTTAACAAAGTGATTTGGAATTAAATAAATATACATTATTTGAAAAAATATGCAGTTTTTCAAAAATAAATCGGTTTTCGTACTTTTTTTTTATTTTTGCATTCTTGAAGTAGGGAAAAAAATATTTGATATTTGTTTAGTGTATATTTTCCTTTTAAACACTTTTAAAATGCAATAATACTGTTGAACCGATTATTTAGCTTTTCTTTTATTATTTGGTTTTTATTATAAATAAATTGTGCCGATACTTTATTAATATAATATATATAATTGTTCATATACAGGGTGGTTATAATTAAAGTTCCACTTTGAAATGGTCAGAAAAGGAAAACTACTGGACCAAATGTTATCAAACTTGATAATCGTGTAAAGCAGGTCATGGGAATTTATTATATGCGAAAGAAAAAAGTTCAAAAACTCATCACCAGGGGACTTTTTTTTCCGCTGGTATTAAATTCGCATGACCACCTTTTCACGATTACCAAGTTTGATAACATTTGGTCCAGTAGTTTTCCTTTTCTGACCGTTTTAAAGCAGAACTTTAATTATAGCCACCCTCTACTTTATTAATACATATTAACATCCTATAAGTTAAATAAAAAGTAATTTTCTGCCGTAAAGATATTTATATTATTTTCATTAAAAAATTGTATTGACAAAGTGAAGAGTAACAAGTTGAATACTTATTTCTTTCGAAAACTTTTTAAATGCTATATAGTTTGAATAACTTATTTTCCCCCTTAATTATTCACTTTATTATTATACATAAATGCTATAGTTTATATGCTATAATATAGTTAATGCTATAGTTTATATGCTATAGTATGGTTAATGCTATAATATAGTTTTAAACTTATATATAATTTCTACCTTAAGTATTCGCCAGCCCTGTTCGGAGACCAGCTACCCTCAAATGGATAGGGTACTGGTCTTCGGTATTGTAGTTTGTGGGTTCACATCATGGTTGATAGCTGAAGTGTGAAGGCCCAAGGTTCTGGCCTACCGCGAGGCTGTAAATCTAACGGTCTGAAATTTTGCACGGTTTTCCCCAGATATTACGTGAATTTACGCTAGAATTTAAAAAGTCCTCCGTCCAAGGCACCCACCACCCACAGATATCTCTCGTACAGCGCTGCCGTAACACAACACAGCAAAACCTTCTTCGGACTCCACCAGTGGTAGACAGAGGAGGTGTAAGGTCCCGGGCTGGGGCCGATCTAGCAGCCTGGAGTTAGGGGCCGATTTTCTCCAAACATAATGTGAATACACTCTCGAACTCAATTAAGTCCTCCGCTTGACGCATTCCCCTCTTTCAGGCAAATGGCCCTCGAGTACATGATATCAGACTGATTAATGAATTTTAAAAGATGACTAAGCCAGTTATAAACTGGATTAAACATTTTAAAATATGTGTGTATTTATACTTTAAAATATGTAACGAAATTTAAAGTGCATAATATTCCTGTATATATATCTATTTATCTTACATATGTATGCGTGTGTGTGTGTGTGTACGTCCACTCAAAAAAGTATTCGAGTAATAGCTAAATTTCCTATTTCAGTATTATGAATAATTAGTTTTTGGAAAAAACATACCGTTAGAAAGAGAAAAGGGAAGTCATTAGTCATTGTTATATAATGCATAATTGATTTTTATGAAGAGCAATATTTTAAATATGAAACTGACATAAGAAATTTGATTTATGCTCAAATATTTTTGAGTGGGTGTATATTAATTGGTTTTAAATTAATTAATTAAAAAATAATATGCTAAACAAATTAGCTATGAATAGATGCTGCATATTGAAAATTAGCAAATTTTTATAGTAAACTGTAATATCAAAGCTAAGAAAGATTTTATGTAGGTACATGAATATATTGAAGTCCAATGGTGTAATGGTTAGAGCACCACGCTGCCGTCCCACAGGTTCGGGGCTCGGCTGGGCAAGGTCGACTCAGCCTTTCATCCCTTGAGTGGTTCGATAAAAGGGGGACCAAGCTTGCTTGGGGTCAAACACTGGGGGCTTCGCGTCAAGTTGACCACCTGGCCGAGGTATATGCATAAGCACCCCAGTGCCCATGGTTGGGCAGCGCAGGCCTTGGTTCTGCAGAAGGGCTGTTGCGCCAATGTTTGACTTTTTTGACATGTATATATTATTTGTACTGTTTGCATAAAATATTAACAAACAATCAATGTAAAAGAAAGAATTGTTAAATAATCTGAAATATTTATTGTGTTATTTATATAAATTAGGAATTTGAAAATCATTACGCTAGTTGACTATAAAAAAATCGCAGCAAAAATTGCTTTTTTTTAACTTTTTTCTTCGGGGGAGGGAGGGGATATTTTTGCGAAGAATACACTGTATTCTAAAAATGATGCAGATATTTAAAATTTTGAACGGATACTTTTTTAGTTTTCATAAATTTTAAATGTAAATTTATTACTTTAAATATTTTAAAGCAAGCAATTACCAAAATATTAGAATTTATTTTTGCAAAAAGAAATTACCTTGAGAATAAGTGACGTTAGGATTTGTCGATGAAATATTAAAATCGAGTAAATGGAATCTGCGGTTAGTTAACAACGAACAACATGTTTGAAACCGAAATAAATAATTTATTTAACTCCGTGAAAATACATCCTTCAAGGGGAAATCACGTGATCCGCGAAAAATGTGTCCTCGCGATTTCGCAAAGCTCATCGCAGCACACCGGCCAGCTTGCAGTTGCCGTTAAAATACGCCATTCACAGAGAAACCACGTGACACGCTGCTCCGCCCATGTCGTGAAAATAATAGTTCCACGGCGCCGTGAACGTAGCCACTACGGAGAGTAATTTATCTTACCCATTAGTAATGACGGATTTCCCAATAGGCGCATGTGGCGCACACCTCGGGTCTCATAAATCTAAGGGACCTCAAAATTCGGTTCTCAAAAAGATAAAATATATACTATATATTTCTGTTCAAAAAGCAGAAACTTTGATCAGAGTTTCAGGATTGCTCTTAGACCTTGAACAATATTTTCTTTGGTGCGCCCCCTCCTCCCTTTCCCTCTTCTCAGCATTGGATCATAATCTAATTTAATACTTTAATAACTAATTCTTTTTGTTTATAAATAATTAGTGCTTTAATCCCTTTTGACTGTAAAAAATCCAGAAGCGTCTCACAAATACCATACAGAAAGTAAACATTTCCATGTGATAACTTCACTGTTTCCTTTAGCACGTCCCTTAACCTCATATTGCTCTCACGATCTACTTAAATAACACGCAATTCACTTAAAAATGACCAGAACTGTAAAGATAAAGGATGAAAATGTGAAACACTTTCAGATTTTAAATACGCACTATAGTTCTACATATTAAAAGCGTATCATAATTTATGCGTCGTCCCTATTTTTCTTCCTTATTCCATTAAGTTGGAAAGTGTATCATTATTCATGAATGTGCCGTATTTTGCTCCCTTGTTTCATAAAAAACATCTTTGGAATCGAAATCTATCTTAAAATCGTCTTACTTAAACTATTTTATAATCTTCGCCAAGTATATTACAACTATACTTCACCGTTTTAAATATTGGTTCGAATGTGCATCATAATCCAAGAGTGTGCCGTGTTTGTCTTTCTTGGATTGATTCCTACTTTAACGCCCCGACTCTCGCCAAGGTGGCGATCATTAAATATATGCAGTAATCATGACGATTTTGTGTATTTATGTGGCAATCGTAATTTAGAATTAAAATAGCGATTTGGAACAACAATTGTACAGCATTCCGTTACATTTTTATTGATTTTAGGTTGCCAATTAATGCAGTTTTAATAATTAAGTGTCTTCAAATTCCTTAACTGGTGCGTTTATCGCTCATTTGTTCACTTTTGTTTTCATCTAGTTCTTTTGGGAGCATTGAAACTTGTGCATAACTCGTAGAGACCCATGACTGTAAAGCTCGCCAAAGTGCGTGGAATTTTTAGGTTGATGAGAGTAGGGGCGTTAAAATAGGAATCAACTCTTTCTTGAACCATAAAACACATCTTTGGAATCGAAATCTATCTTAAAATCGCCTACTGAAACTGTTTTACAATCTTAGCCAGGCATATTCGAACTATAGGCATATTCCAACTATATCGCTAGACAGATTTTAAATACTGTTTGGAATGGGCAAATTCTCGCCAGGCATAGTCAAACTATACTTCACCTTTATAAATACCTTTTGGAAAGTGTATCATAATCTATAAGTGTACCGTATTTGTCTTCTCTGTTCTATAAAACACTTCTTCGGAATAGAAATCTCTGTTAAAATCTCCTACGAAAAGTCTTTACAAATTTTCGCCAAGCATAGTCAAACTATACTTCACCTCAGTGGCGTAGCCAGAAATTTTTTATGGGGGGGGGGGGTTTACGACTACGGCAACTCATTTATATGCATACATGTGTGTGATATTGAGCTTTTTATACACTGAGTAAGTGAGTTTATTTCATGTCACGATGTAAAGAAATTGAAAGCAGTAATTTATCTTCTTTCGAAAAATTACTAAAAATAAAATATTTGAGCTAGAGATAGCCAATTTTATCTGTTTTTAGAATTGAAAGAACTTCCTGAGGGTGTAATGATAAAAAATTGCCTACAAATAATTAAGCAGATACGAGCTAATGTGCTTGTGACAACACAATTTTTTTTTTGGGGGGGGGGGGGGTTGGGAATATTTGATAATTAAAAGAAAGTATTGAAAAATTAAAGAGAGAACTACTCAGTGTCATCGTAATTACACATGCGTGCAAAGTTTCAGCTCGATCAGAGGATAATGGGTTAAAATTCATAAACAAATCTTGAACTGGAATGGCATACACAATTAATTAAAAACTTGACTAAGTTATTTTTTTTCAATTAAAAAATATTTATGTTAACTATGCTATAAATACGGTATGTATTTTATAGCCACAAATTAAAATGCTGAACATTAATAAGAAACGTAGGGCAGATGCTTAGAGCATATACATTTTCAGTATAAAGTGGAATTTATTTTTAACTCAATAATATATTTTTGTATTTTAACTACTTAAAATAATGATTTTTTTCTAATACGCTTCCAGTATTTTTTATTCTGTTTAAAATATAGAATGGTGTGTATTTGTATATATATTTTTAAAATTCATACCTAATTGCTCATTACTATCAGTCCTAAACTTATTGTCAGTTTTTGAATAAACACAATAATTAGATTAAACAGAAAGTTCACTTTTACTATTAACTCCTGTTTTTTCAGTTTCAAAGGCGAAATTTATGAATGTATTTAAATATTTCTAACTATGTTTTAGCTGGAATGCTAAATTTTTGGTTCATTTTATCCAAGTAAAAAATTCTTCTAAACTTTGTGATTTCAAAGTCATGTTTCTAATCAAGTTTTCCTTGCTCTGACCCTCAAAATTTCCTGCTAAGTATTCTTTACGTAAAATTACATTCAACTAAAACCGCTTAAATTTGATTCCTCTTTAAATAAATTACGTTACATGCTAAAATTTCATTTCAACACGAAAGCACATGATTGAGGAAACTGTTTTTAAGTAATAACTAAAGATACTGATTTGAGATCTACATCGTATATTGAGCTTATACAGCAGAAAAAAGTATTTTGTGTGAAACTATTTCTAAGAGTGTTTCTTTTTCCTATTTATATCTAGTTTTCGTTTCATCTTTTAGCTGATACCGAGTAACGAAATGGAGTACCAAATTTTTAAATGTATTTACATATCCTTACCGTGAAAAATGTCTAAAAATTAAATGGTTGATGGCATGCATTTTATAGTTTGTATTAACAGTATCATAAAGAATTGAAAAATAATAGGAAATACACAGTTACATTTAACGTTTTATACAATAAACAAGTGAATAACTTTTAAATGCTTTATTATCGTAGAGAATATTTCATCAACAACTTTATTCATGTAACGTGTTCATGCAAAAAATAAGTTTTTATCATCCGAAAATTATGTTTATTAAAAGTAGTATAAAAGCAAAATACTAAATATGCAGTTATATAGGCTAAAGCATTTGTATTATGCATACAGTTTAAAGATACTCTCATAAATATCACGGCTTACTATATAATTTGTCTTTTGTCTCTGTATACATATGCATGCATAAATATTTATGAAACGAGCAGTTACTCAAAGACGAAACAGAGTTACGTAACAATATGGAGACGTCATTTTCATGTTTTTATGAATAACATTTGTAAGAAATTGGAGGTATTCATCAAATTTCTTTACCTATGTATGTACGCATGTGCTTGTTTTTCGTGGATTATATCGTTGATATGATTTAGGATTTCTAAACTATCCATTTTATCGAAGCTTTGTTTTTTCTTCTTAAAAAATCAAATTATCTATCGTTAATCAAGCTCAGAAAGCTAACTATTAGGGGAATACTTTTTTAGGGGATTATATATTGATTAATGCAGGAAACGACGGTTATAACCGTACATAGGCATGTACTTATTTTTTTTACGGGGGGCAGTAAACATATTAAAATTAAAAATTAAATTTTTATAGGGTGCCTCATTTTGTGTCACTTATATTTGGAAAATGTTACTGTGTTTCTAAGAAGGTAAATAATTCCATGTCTCTGCGTGGAAAACATACCGGGGCATATCAAGTTAAAAATTTTAGAATTTGTCGCCAAATACTTGGAAGATACGTGTTTCTCAAAAGTGAGAAAAATACACGTACTTTCCAACTGACGTTAATTTATAGAGCAAGAGCCAGCGGCCGCCAGACCTTCGTCATAGTATAAAAGCTGAAACTTTCTCTGCGCATACCCCTCAACAGAGGTAGGAACAATCGGCCACTATAAAGTTTGGAGGATCGTGGCTTTGGCAGGTAACAGGTGGAAAGGTGTATAAAATTGCAGAAAATTTTCGTCATTTCATAAAGCTTAATTTTTTTATATGTTCTTCTTCGCAGTACTAGAAATCACTTTATCCCTTGCCAGACACTTTTCCATCGTGGCAAACCCCCGCCAGACAACCTCAAAGTCAACGGGAGTCATGGAAAACTGTTGTATTCGTAAACTCCCGCGACGAAGTACGTCAATCTCTCACAAAGTGCCAAGCACATTTTATACTGCTACTTTGAACTTTCTTACGATGCTGCAGCGCGCTTGTAATAGAATTACGTTTTCCATGACTTTGAGATTGTCTGGCGGGGGTTTGCCACGATGGAAAAGTGTCTGGCAAGGAATAAAATGATTTCTAGTACTGCGAAGAAGAACATATAAAAAATTAAGCTTTATGAAAAGACGAAAATTTTCTGCAATTTTATACACCTTTGACACCTGTTACCTGCCAAAGCCACGATCATCCAGACTTTATAGTGGTCGATTGTTCCTACCTCTGTTGGGGGATATGCGCAGAGAAAGTTTCAGCTTTTATACTATGACGAAGGTCTGGCGGTCGCTGGCTCTTAGACTATTATTTCAGTTGTAATTCAACAGCTATACATGGTAAATCCTATTTAGTAAGAATTTTCCAATAATGCATTTCTCTCATTTTCTCGTGAAACTTAACCCACACAATTTTCTCTGTCACTCTCTATTATAATATGAAATACCTTCACTGGAAGGAAAAAAAAATAGTGGATGACCGCTAAAAGACTAAATTATCGATGATTTCATAATGCAGATGTGTTCCTATGTGTTCAGGTACAACGAAACCTGTTAATTTCATGAGTTTGAATAAGATTAGTTGCCCTTTTCCAACAATGCATCACTATTTAACTTTTATCAACACATAGTTGGTCCCCTAAAATAAAGATCTTTTCTGCCTGAAAACGGACGCCATCAGAGCAGGTAAAGTGGTTGAGTTGTCACTTTTAACATTAAATATCTCACTAACTATTTCAGTTACAGACATGGGATTTTTTTTATTGAGCTTTTTATACACTGAGCAATATCTCCCCAATTATTATTGATAGTAAATGAGGGACCTATAAAAATTATACTTCATATTTTAATATACACGGTGCCCAGTACTAACGCTGTCCAACGGCTATTTCCTAAACCTTTAGTCAGAGACACATAGTTCCAGTTGCAAAAATGCTTTAAATTGTATAATCTCTTATATCAGAAGCAATCGAAGTCAATAAATCAAATCCTATAAAAATAACGAAATTTAAATTTTTACACGGTCCCCCGGTCCTATCAGTTAGAAGAAATTCTCTTCGTCCAATTTCATGCAAAATAAAAAAAAAATCCGTCCTTCTACGACCAAAGTTCGCCGAGTTACAGATACTTAAAGTTAGAGCACTTTTCGAGCTGCGAAATAGGGGTTGCATACAAAATGAATTTGAGAAAAATGAATGTACATGGTTTTGAGCCTTGTAATATTTATTAGCAATTTCATTAATTATTTTCTGATTGTAGATTGCAATAAAGGAGATTAACGTTTAACTATGTGTATCGAATAAATTAATATAAAAATATAGCCTATACTGAAAGAACTTTTTAAAGAGTTTTTTAAATGAACTTGAGTTAAATAATATAAAATAAAAAAAAACAAGGGATTTAAACTTTTCAGTAAACATTAAATCGGAATATCAAACATTTTAAAATACGAATATATGCAATTTTAGAAACTTAAAATAATATTACAAATTCTATTAGCGTAACATTTGCTCAAAGTAGCTTCCTTCGGCTGCAATGCAAACATGCACCCGTGTCAAAAACTCTTCCTGTACTTTGCGTAGCATAATCGGTGTTACACATCTGCATGCTACACATGTACTATTTAGTATGTTTGATGGACTTGTTGATTCTTTTTCATATACTTTATTTTTCAAGAAACCCTTGAGAAAGTAATCTAAGGGATTCAAGCCTGGTGATCTTGAAGGCCACTCAACAGGACCGCCGTAACCAAGTATATTATTTCCAAATGTTTTTGTTAGAACAGTACGAAGCTTTAGTGATTTATGTGCTGGAGCACCATCATGATGAAACCACATTTGTGACAGATCTCGTAGTGAAACACACTCGTATAAAAAGTCAGTCACTGAGCCCTCTAAAATCTGTGCCTATCTTTCGGATGTTAAAGCGCCATCGAAAAAAAAGTAGCCCAATCAAGGTGTCTTTCCATATGCCGCACCAAACATTTATCGACCGACGCACTTGATGTCTGTTCGGGCGAATGATATGCGGGTTTTGCAGAGACCAATATTGACTATTTTGTGAATTTATAACACCCTGTCTTGTAAACTGACACTCATCGGTAAACATAATGTCAGTAATGAACGACCTATTTCGATTTTGCTTATTCAAAATGAAATTGCAGAAATCAAATCTACGTTCTTTGTCTCCAGGCAATAAATCTTGTACCAAAATGGGGCGATATGGATATGCACTATATGTACTCAGGCCCGGACTGGCCAGTGTGTCCGACTGTCTGCAGACGGGTGGGTCCCCGCCCTCGGCGGGCCCTCCCTGCTGAGTGCGGGCCCCCAAACAGAAAAAAGAAAGAAAATAAAAAAAGTGCTATACTATTAGCACTTGAATGAAGTTTGATACATAAAAAATTTTTTGCAGCTGCAATTGCACCCCAGAAGGCTTCAAAACACTTCATTTTAATTGTAGTTCTCAAACTTTTTTGAGTGAGGGTTCCCGAATGAACAAGGGATTAATTAATATGAATGACGCAATATAAATTAATGGATCGATATTTTATGAATGCATTAATTACCAATCATAATTAATTAATAATAACACCATACCTCCCCATACCCCGAAAGTTAACACATCCTATTATTTATCGGTTGCACAATAACCCGCCCGCCCCTTCTCTTGAGACGGGCGGGCCCCTCCCTCCCAGTCCGGGCCTGTATGTACTTAAAATATTCCATACTTGCGATTTAGAATAATCACATGCTTCGCTAATGCTTCTTCCACTAGACTGTGGATGAGCGAGAGCATATCCTAGGACATCTTCCACATGCACGTGCTATGTTAAATCCATGATGCTTCTTGATCTTTTACGATTTAGAACGCTACTAGTTTCTCTTAAACGCGTTACTAAGTTTGATATTGTACTAGCATATGGGTGATTGTCATTCGGAAATTTTATAGCATACTTCTTCGCAGCCTCTCGCTTATTAAAATGAAATTCTCCGTAAAGTAACACCATTCCAGTGTATTCATTAGTATTAAACATCATCTTTCGTTTTTTATACTCAATAAGCTACGAATTCAAATATCATGAACTGTAGACAAACACTAACAAAGTAACTTCAACAAAAGTTTTTCAATTCCAGTAAAATATTAAAATTTAATGTTTATCGTCTGTTGCCATATCAGCAGGAAAAGTGAATCTCAAGCAATTATCGTCTGCCAATTATTTTAACTGAAACAAGATATTTCATTTCAATTTATTCAAATACACTCAAAAATTTGTTAAAAGTTTAGATGTTCTATCTTTTTAATAAATTTATCATTGTTTCGACAAAACATCTTTTTATTTACACAACTTATTACAGTTCTGTTACTTCATTTAGAGAAAAGATTTTCGAAAGACCCCGGATAAATTTTTCTAGAGCCTCGCTATAACCTTCTGCTTATAGATTAGTATTCTAAAATTAGTTTTTCTTCTTTTTCCGCATTATTCCAGAAAATTAAATTAAAACCTTTAATTTAAATTTCGATATTTATACAGTCCCCTAACGGTTCATCGTAACGGGACATTTTTGAACGTGGAAAAGTGACTTAAGTCAAAATGTTTGTTGCTTCATAATTCGGTGAATTTTGGTCGTATAAGGACGATTTCTTTTATTGTGCATGAAATTATATAAAGAAAAAATTTCCATATATAACTGATAGGACCGGGGGACCGTATTAAAATTTTAATTTCGTAAATTTTATAGGAATTTATTTATTGACTTCAGTTGTTTCTGGTATAATAGATTATACAATTTAAAGCCTTTTCGCAATTGGAACTATGTGTCTCTGACTAACGGTTTAGGAAATAGCCATTGGACATCGTTAACACTGGACACCCTGTATATACAGCTCCTTGTAAAAAGATTACCATATCCAAAATCTACTCTAAGTATGACAAACTTATCTACATAAAAGTATTTTTAGATCGCTTATTTCTTAAAAATAAGCGCTGTAACATCTCTTTTGAATCACCCGGTATAAGTTCTTACAACATTTATATTTCTGTTACACAAACTAACTGATTTCTTTCAGTTTTTAGCCGCAATTCCTTCAGAATCGCCAATAAATGAAAATGAACTTAATTTCAGATATATAAGGATTTATTCACGGGAAGGAGCACGCATTTCCTCATGCATGAACACCGCAAATTAGGTCCTAAATGAAGGCAAATGGCTCGCATCACTTTATTCATGCGAAATGTTTTTGCCTCGCTGTTCCCGCGAGAGCAGAAACTATTGCATGTACCTATATATGTTACCTATAAACATGCAATCACGGGTCGTTACCCTAAGTATAACTGAAACCCTAGACTGGCAGTACTTATTCATGTTATTTTTTCCACATTTTTGCAAGTACACACATAGAACTGTTTTTAATATTTTGCTATATGTGTCATTTTCAAAATTCGGTGCCATTTGCTGACCGCGCGTAAATTCTTTTTTTTTTATAAGAAAATTTAAATAATTTCTTTTTATCATGGCTTTTATCTGACAGTTTCCAGAAAGGAAAACCATAGATTAAGAAACATACTATTCAATAATAAAAAAAGGAAAAGAAATGAGTAAAGAAGATACTCAAATATAGCTGTCCAAATGATATAATATAAAACGCGTTATGCAGAATTAGTACCCCAAAACTAAAATTTCTGCCCCGACATGCTTTAACATTGTGAAGTAGAGTTTAAATTACATTATGAAAAGGTTTTTTTAAAGGTTTTAAGAAAAATAAGAGACTTTTGATAGTTAAATATAGCTGTCCGGACATTGATGCCATGTCTGTTACCATACATTATTTTCAACTTATTAAACAACAAAATTGAAATGTGAGAATAGCAACACCTGTTTACCATTAAAACCTGGTCAAGAAAGAAATATAAGCAGACATCTTGAGTTTTTGGCATTTGACTGAAAAAGCATAAGCCTGTCTATACATTTATTTCTAGAATAGTTTTTATTGATTTTTTATAAAATTGATTTTTTATAAAAGTGGTCTTTGAAATGTGTGGATCAAATGCGAAAAATATTACGTTAAATTTTTTCGAATATGTATATTTTTTTCTAACTAGAAAAATCTGCAATCATAAAAACTCTACGTTATATTAAATAAAAATAATTTTATATA
Source organism: Cheiracanthium punctorium (assembly GCA_038373885.1). Classification (NCBI taxonomy): domain Eukaryota; kingdom Metazoa; phylum Arthropoda; class Arachnida; order Araneae; family Cheiracanthiidae; genus Cheiracanthium; species Cheiracanthium punctorium. The sequence goes on from JAWZYV010013615.1 coordinate 78,984, forward strand.
TTGGTATTTTTAATAATAAAAACTCTTTTTTGATTTATTAAAAAGTTTAAATTTTACATTTACCCGGAAAACAACACCCCAACTTAAAATGTATCTTTTTTATATTTATAAAAATTGTTTAGCTCATTATGCTAGTGGCGTTGTAAAAATGAAGAATCATGCAAAATAACTAAATCGACTCCCTAATCAAGGCTTACTGATTTACTTCCTTTTTCTTATTTATAGCAATAATGCCTGATCTCGTCAAAGTTTGACAAGAACTTGTGTACTTCACTGATTTGTGTTGAGGAAAGCACAAATTTCAGATTAAACTTTATTGATTTAAAAAAAACAAGGAGTACAACGAAACTTTCGTGGTACGAATGAAACTTTCGATTATTCTTCAGCTCTTCTTTGAATGGATCAAAACATTTGAAAACTTAAATGGGTTTTCATATTAAGTAATTGAACGAAAATGTTTGCTTTACTTTGACAAGTTTACTATTAGACTCGACAGTTGTTTTAGTCTATATTTTATAAGCGATGCCACACTAAAAAGAGAAAAGGACTAATTTTTTCTAGAAATATATAATTTCTCTCTTTGAAGCATTTTAATTCGACATAGCTATAAAGGTTATTTTTAGAATAACATTAATCGTTGATAATATTTCATGATTTATCGGAACCTGTTTTGAAAGGGACACAGTAATACTATAATTTAAAGAAAATTATCTAATTTATAAAAAGAAGAAGTTAAATAAATATACATTAAAAAATGAAACTTATATGCATTTCAACCTTTGAAAGTTCATCAATTTCAATGCATTAAAATTTATGTTTTCTAATCACATGCATTTTGGGAGCGAATACGATATGCCGAAAATCGGTATAAATTTCTAGTAAACGGTTATTTAAATTTAGCTGTAACATTTAATCTAATCTTCATTCAGAAAATATACATAATCCCTAACCATATTAATGTGACCACTAGCTGACAGATCATTTTTATTTTCCGAACATGTAAATGTCAGGAGAGTATTGTAATCATGGAAAATTTTGACTCTGAGATTTTTATATATTTACACGTTTTGAGTTATTCTGATTTCGTTTATACTATTTTTACGGTGATTTGTGTGAGTGTGTGTGTGTGGAGGGGAGGGGGGGTAGTAAAATAGCTCCTAAAGCGTGCAGTCGATTGAGCTCATATTTGGTATTTATATTATAGACCACCGTCTGTATTGCTTTTAGTGTGTACAGGACGTATAGTTTTTTTACAGGGCTACAAAGAATAATTCTTATGCATTACGGCCAATGGACGGAAATTCTTGAAAGTGCGCTAGCTTCTAAATGGTGTATTCGACAGAGTGCAAATTGGATATATATATTATAGGTAGGTCACAGTCACGACCTGCGCAGATTTCAGTGTGTGTGTGTACAGCTGATAATTTGTTAACAGTGTTGCAAATAAGATTTCTTATATAGTAAGACCCATGGACACAAATTCTTTAAAGTGCACTAGCGTTTAAATAATGCATTCGAATAAGTTTAAATTGGGTGTGTATACTATATATTATTATATTACAACCTGCATAGATTTTGGTGTTTGTAGTTTTTATACAGGTTACATAAAGAAATCATACAATTAACGATCAAGTGTTCGAAAAGTCGAATGGAGTCACTCCAGAACTTTTATCTCCCCCCCCCCTTTTTATAAGGTAAAACTTCTATGAATAAATTTCTGTTTTACAGAAGTGGCAATATTTCCGTCAATACTTGTAAAAAAAAATTTCATAAGTATGGCAACACTAGTGATGTTGGTAGAAAATGTATTGTTTTTACGTTGACATGGCCAGAGACTGTAATGTTGTGGCCACACTGATTTTAACATGCTAGTTCTTGTTATTGATGCTTTGATGTCCTTATTATCAAAGTTCTTCCCCTAAACTTGCTGTAATCTCTAAATTAGTGTATTTTATTCTTTTAAATAGTGCTGGTTTCGTACATATCATATTTCTTATTTAGTAAATAAAACTGTGGTTATTTAATTTATTAATTTCTGTGCATTAAATTTATTATTTATTAAGCTCAATTTATTATTTAATGTTTATTATATTAAATTGCGGTATTTTAGTTTTTGTACACATACAATCTACCTTCAAATTGGATTTTTCGAGGATTACTGTTAGAAATTCCACTGCATTTTCTTTTAACATTCAAGTTAAAAATCATTTTGGGAAAAACATTGTAAAATGGACATTTAATATATTTGTTTTAAGTGTAACGTTTTATATTTAAAAAATCCCTTATATTCTTTTAATTATTAGTATCTTTGCCCGATTATTTTTTCTTCACGTTCCAAATATGTTTCACGGATTTTTCAAGACATTTAACTGTAAATGATTTACATTTTTTACTGTCGTATATTTGCGTAAAATGGTTACATTTTATGCTTCTTCGTACACGGAAAAACTAAATGATAGTCTCATATACAATTTTATTATATATGCTGTAAGAAATGCGAACAAAAATTTTCAAACCTCCATATCAAAATTTTAAAAAAAGGCCATGCTACGTTTACAACATAAGTAAAAAAAATTTAAGTTAAAAAAATTGAAGGTACATGCAATAAAATAATTAAAAGCTTTTATTTTTAAGAAATAAATTAACGTTCTTAATAAAATCCTAAACAATTTTTAAAATACTATAGATACAACTTTAAACTTTTGCACACATGTGCCAAAAAGTTAAGCTTATGAATTTAGCTATAAATAACAGTAGATAATTACCATTTTCAGATTTTTGTGTTCCCTTAACTTAACGATTGCATAGTATTTTGCATCCGTACAAATCAAGGAAAAATCCTCTAGGCTAGCTAGGCTAGCTGCAATACCTGATGAATGTCAGTTTTCGTAAACTAATTTTTTCAGCATTCTGCATTTCACAAAATTCAATTATTCAAATAAAGAAAAACAAGATCTCTGGAAAGAAATCATCAAAAAATCCCCTCTACTTTTCAATGGGACTGGAGTGAGATAGGCAAAGCATACGCCACTCGTACAAATGCATCGTATTAAAATACTTCTCGCATGATATTACAATACGTAAATAGTAATTCCAGATGTGTAACAAGTTCGAAACGTATAACATTGCTCAAAAACTATTATCATTTTTTTAAGTACTTTAAATTATAAAACACTTTACACTTGAAGTCAGAGAAATGAAGTATTCTCAAAAGCCTTTTTTACAAAAGACTGAAGATATTCAATTCTTTTTACCGCTAACGGCTCTGCTCTCCAACATAAATTCTCAGAAGACACATGTTGTTCTACCATTTCATTGGGAAAACGTAATGCAAAGTTTCTTTTCCTTTCATGGAAAGAAATGTAAATATTTTTTTTTATATTTGAAATAAAACGGAGTGCCTTCTGCTCAACCGAAGAATTCTTCGGTTTTTTTAGGAATGTAAAACATTCCTTCCCATAAAGCTGAAGTTTGTGAAGCAAAGGAAACTCTTGGGATCGATAAAAGCAACACTCCATTATATCCCTGACTTTGTTGAAATGATTAGATAATAAATATGAAATTACTTTAAAACACACTTAAAACTTTATTGTAATCGTGTTTACACTTAAAAACAAGAAAAAAACTGTCTGATAAATTAACATTAAGGTTTTTTTTTTATAGGGCTGTTTGTTTAGTCAGAAGAAAAAGACTCAAAAGAGGCTCAAAAGTGCTTCACCAATAAGGATACGAAAAATGTTAGTTCAAAAAATCAACACAGTTGGCATTGCAAAACGTTTTAGTGCTAATAATAAAAAACAAACAAACATTCTCAAGAGAGAAAAGCAGTGAAGAGGTTATGAAGCAGGTGCTTTATGCCTCTGCGCAGCGGGAGAATTTGTATATCGACAGCTAAAATTTTGTGAAACACCACCTGGTGGCTATTTTTTGAACTGTATTATTTTTTTTTTCATGAAAACTTCTCCCCCATGGTCTCATTAAGATTTCCTGCAAATTTGGTAGCATTTTGTACACTGGCTTTCGCTGTACACAGCTCTGAATAGCGAAACTTTAATTATGAGCACCTGTAAATGTTAATGATTTTACTCACCATAAAATGAAAGACAATAAAAATATTATTGATAAAAGTTAATTATTATGGTTACAAAAATATGTTTAAATTCACGATAGTTTCGATTCAGCTTTCTCAAATGATTTTTTTCAATTTATAAAAAAAAATGGGTTTCAAGGCTTATTTGAATGATGGAGTTGCAAATTTAATGTAAACAATGCGTCAGCTGAAAATAATTTTTTAACTAGGGTGAGTTAGGATAAGACCATAAATAGAGTGAGAGCATTCGAAAGCTCCGAATCGCTTATTATTTCCACTACGGTAATGGGATTTGCATCAAAAGCTTTCTTTTTTATCATGTTTTATGGGTATTATAAAAGTATACTTCCATGAACTGATTTCGCTTTGTGAGATATATTTTTTTAAGATCGTGTCATTTCTTCGCTGAGTGAGAGCGCGTAAGGGATTTCAAAGCATTTTACAAAAATAAAAAAACAAACTGAATTAATGTTTTTTTTTAATTTTTATTGGCTTTTCTTTTACATTTATAATTGTACTTTTTAGTCATATTTTTATTTTGTTTACATCTACTATCGTTTAAAAAACAAGGGGCGTTGTGCACTTGCCCCCTGTTTTTGTTGGTACGGGTCAAGTGCATACACCAAATTTGCACTTACCCCAAAAACTTAAGTCTTATAAATCCTGTTCATGCATGTTTGTTTATCAGTAAAACATTTTGTAGGGATAGTTCAATCCATAAACGATGCCAATAACCCAGTAATAAGGTTTGTGAGAAAAATACCTAATAAGACGAGAAGCATCTTCCAATTCCCTGAAAATGAGGATATCAGTGAGGTAACAGACAAAGATGGGAAAATTTTACCAGAACCTTCACTGGGTCGTAGAGGAGAAGTTTTTTTAACATGCAGTTTTCCTCACGTATTATCCAATAGAAAAACAAATTGGATAAGAAGGTGTACATAGTGTAAATTTTTAATAGAAGTGTTTTCATGGCGACGAGTTAATTTTTACTCATATTTTTAACGAAAAAGAGTTCTTTTAAGTATTAAAAATGAAAATAATACAAAACAGAGGACAGTTTTATCAAAAAACATTCATTAACACCACCTGGAGCTGGATTTAACCCAATTTGGTAAGTTAAATCAAAATAATGTTTCTAAGCATTTTAACAATGGAGTTTTCTCGCCACATAAAAAAGTTCGTATTTCAAAAACTATGAGAGATAATTCAGTTCTGCAAAAAGTGTTAGAAAGCTCTAAAAAATTTCTATATGGTCTGATTCCTGCTGCACTTATTATACGAGATAGAGGCAGAAAATGCATTTACCCAACTAGAGGGCCCAAGTGCATACACACGATAGAGAAAACTTTGAAATTTTTTTCACCAAGAAAAATTTATTGAATTTTCATGAAAATTTCAGGGTTAATAAAAAACATCCATGAAATTGCATGTTAAAAATATTGAGTTTGTATCTTTAAAAAAGATGTGCTCAGACTTGATCAAATCTGCACTATCGATATTACGTACTGCACTTACCCTAACTCACCCTACTACAGATAATTTTTACGCAAAGTAGTCATGTGTTCACCCATGTGTACCCCATAAACTTATCGTCCCACTCTTTTCCCCATACAAGATGCTGTGATAAAAGGTAAATCGTGCAAAAATTTTCCTTTCTTTGGAAACAACATTAGTGTACTAAAGAAAGTGCGTCATAAGGACGTTTTTTAGTAGTTAAAGAATTTATTTAATGTAAATTCTATTTTTATTCCCATGTAAGAAATATGAAAATTAGGACGTTATTTTTAAATTAGAACATGGTATAGTAAATTTGAAAATATATTTTAAATTCGTTGCTATCGCCGAAAAAGAATGACAACTATGACATAGTTTTTGATTATGTTAAGAAATGGTCAAAAAATGACATAAGAGCATACTCATGTTATGGCTGTTTCAATGAAATAACATTGCTGGTAAGGTAATAATCTGTTTAATGATTTACATATATTCTTGAAATATTGCCGTTGATTTTATTTTTTCAATTTCAGGTATTTTCAAAATAATTAATGCTGCATTTCAGTACCTAGCATTTTGAATATTATCTTAAAAACAAATTGGTCACTCAAATGAATTTTTAAGAAATCTTGCACATTTTAATAGCTGACACTGAAAAACCGTTGCTATCAGTTTAACGAACTTATGATTCTTTTTTATTATAACTAAAGGTAGCACGTTTGTGATAAAAAATAATTTGAGCTTGAAGGAACGAAATTAGAAAACCTGATTAACATATAATTTATAAGGTTTTTGTAAATAGTCCTTTTTATTCAATTAATATTTAAAATGTTTTTCCTCCAAGAGTGTGTATTTATAGATCAATAGGTTTAATAACTTTATGCGTAACGTAGTTCTATGACTAACTCCCAGATAGATAAACAAAATCGATTCTGGATTTACCTTTCATTAGTATTCACAGCATTTATGCTTGGTAAATTTTAAAACTCATTACTGCACATATATATTCAAGTCGAACGTTTTCGAGAAATCTATGGCTTATAGGTAAGAAAGTAAAGTAATACAATACGAACAAAAAAGAAATGCACTTAAATATATTATTAGAAAACTACCTCTCATTTTTTTTATTTGACTTAGGTAGGGGAAGAAGGCATAAAATGATCAACTTAAGGGAAAAACTTGTGTAAAATAACATAAATGTTTAAATAAAGCTTTGGTCCTTTGCTAATATGTTTTATACTATGTTTTGCATTATAAACATATTGTAATAATAATGTAAATCCACAGTGAGTAATGAAAAAAATAGAACTTTGAAAAAGTGTCCAAAGGATCATTTTGCCCTCACCAAAGGGCAAAATGATCCTTCATTTGAAAATAATTGTAAATTGTTTTTAATCCGCAAAATAAAAAATATAAACTTAATTATGGCAATACATAATGAAATAAAATAAGTTTTACTGTAAAATAACGCACATAATTTATTTTATGAAAATTTTAAAATAAAAAAGTGTCACAAACAGATAAAAAAGGGTATTTTTCTTGAAGTGAGTGATACCGTTTTCTTTGGCAGATGTTGGATATCACGTGGAGAAAGATTTGGGAGAGTCACACATTTTGAGAGCGGTTGAAGGGCTGCTATGATGACCAGGACCCGGTACTTGAATTTCTTCAGCCGATGGATCATTTTACGGGGGAAAATGGCTGCCCATTTGAGGTCAGATTCCTGGATGATGCCGATAACATAACAAACTTAGCAAGTGCAATTCTAAAAACATACTCTATTCAGTAAATAGTCATATTTCTGAACATTAAAGACTGATCTCTTATAAGGTAAGAACTAACTTTCCTATTTATAAATAATAGGAAAGTTAGTTCTTACCTTATAAGAGATTTGATAAAACCTAGATTTTTGAAGAATTATGGTCAGACCGATCGCTTAACCGATCGCTTAAATACCGTCATTGCTTCTTCTTGACTGGGCACAACTAGTTTATGTGTTGCCCGGTAGATATCGCTACCTGTATGGAAGAAAACATATGTGAATCGTTTTGCGCGCTAGGATCATTTTAGACCACCTTCCACTAGTTTTGAAGTACCGGGTGATTCAAAAATTCGTGCAAACTTTAAAAAATCATTAAAAAAGAGCAAATGATGATCAAAAAAAGTGTGGTTTGCACGAATGGTATCAGAAAGTGGTTGGATTTTTTTTAAGAACAAAAAAAATATAGTTCAAAAAATGACCGACAGGTGGCGTTGCTATGGACACACCAAGATGATTTATGCAAATCAGGTTTTAAATAAAACACTTAAATGCACGTGGACTCTTCAGTCGATGCCAATATCATGCTATCGTTACAGGATAAAGCGTACATTATCAATCTCTTTTATAAGAATGAGGAATAAGCAACAGACGCACTAAAGAAATTTCGCACTGCAAAATAAATCTTTGAAAATATAGAAATCTGTTGGTGTTGTGTTTCTGCTCATTTTATTTTAATTCATACTTCATTCGCATTAATTTGCTTCACATATTCAACATCAGCGCCACCTATCGGTCATTTTTACCTATCGGTTATGTGTTACCCGGTAGATATCGCTACCTGTATGGAAGAAAACATATGTGAATCGTTTTGCGCGCTAGGATCATTTTAGACCACCTTCCCCTAGTTTTGAAGTACCGGGTGATTCAAAAATTCGTGCAAACTTTAAAAAATCATTAAAAAAGAGCAAATGATGATCAAAAAAAGTGTGGTTTGCACGAATGGTATCAGAAAGTGGTTGGATTTTTTTTAAGAACAAAAAAAATATAGTTCAAAAAATGACCGACAGGTGGCGTTGCTATGGACACACCAAGATGATTTATGCAAATCAGGTTTTAAATAAAACACTTAAATGCACGTGGACTCTTCAGTCGATGCCAATATCATGCAATCGTTACAGGATAAAGCGTACATTATCAATCTCTTTTATAAGAATGACGAATAAGCAACTGACGCACTAAAGAAATTTTGCACTGCAAAATAAATCCTTGAAAATATAGAAATGTGTTGGTGTTGTGTTTCTGCTCATTTTATTTTAATTCATACTTCATTCGCATTAATTTGATTCACATATTCAACATCAGCGCCACCTATCGGTCATTTTTGAACTAATTTTTTTTTGTTCTTCTTCCAACCACTTTCTGATGCCATTCGTGCAAAACGTACTTTTTTTAAACATCATTTGTACTTTTTTAATGATTTTTTAAAGTTTGCACGAGCTTTTGACGCACCCGGTACTGGATGGTCTGTTCATTCAATTTTTTTTTTAACGGACGGGCACTTGCCGATTACACGTTTAAACCCAAAGAGCGAAAAAATCGATACATTGCGGAGCGATCCGTTTCCATGGAAACCTACCGGTATTTTCCGCAAAAGTGCTCTTGAAGTAGTCTTTTTTCTGAGAATTCCCCTACTCGCTTATTGTTATTTTTCGCTCCACTCTTGTGATCGAAAAACGCTCCTAAAGGAGAAGCGCACTTTTGAAAACTGGGCCAAAAATCGCTCCGACTGATCGAATTTCGCTCGTTTGGTTTAAGCGTGTAGGCATTGTCCACTGCAACTGCCCGAATTTATTGCGGCCATTATTATTCTAGGGGCACCCAGTGGGCGGCCAGCATTACCACTTATGAAGACACGGACAAGTTAACATCCATGCCCAAGTCGAGATTCGAACCCTGACCCAAGGCGTGATAAAATGGTTCTTAAGCCACTACACCACCGGGCGGCGTTGACTTAATGTAGGGATCCTCAAACCCTAATGTCTAGCACAAATTTGAATTTTTTTTCAAATAATTAGATATGATGTAGTGAACGTCTGTGTCACTTATTTAGTAATTTACTACAAGACATACAAATGACAATATAAGTTTCATTATTATTATTATTATTATTGTTAGTAGCAGTGCTATTATTATTAATTTTAATGCTAATCTGAAACTTTTTAAGTGTGATACGATTTTTTTTTCAAATTTTGGGACAAAATTAAAAAAAAAAAAAAGTAACTCCTAAATGTCCCAACTTTTAATGTGCTTTCTCAGATCAGAAGAAAGAAATTATTATTCATTCGGCTTCTCTGTAAAAAGAAATATTATACTTATTCTGGTAGTTATGACTTTTCAGAAAGCAGAACGCGATAAATTTATCGAAATTTAAGTTTTTAACGAAGTACAAAAACGAAGTCCGTTACTTTATTCAAATGAAATATACCGCTTCCCTTGAATGCCTGTGAAACTAATACTTTCTTAGGAATAATCAAAAGTAGAAGTTTTTAGTTTTAAATAGAGGGTGTCTCAGGCTTACAAGCATCTAGGAGTGGAGAATCATCGATATAGAAGAACAGCTTTATAGTTTGCCAAAATGGCCCCTAAGATGAAAAAGTGCAGCCGTTGCCATCGCTCTGTTCAACTACCAGCAGCTTGACGAAGGAAAGAAATCCCATTCGAGTGCCAGAGAGCTCAAGAACATTTTTAACACAGCTAGTCTGCACGGCCGCACAATTTTGGACAAGAAATGTGACTAATTCTTGGACGTCTTGGTTCCCTCTAATATCCTTTACAGTTATACCTGATATTTTTGAAGCACCCTGTACTTGGCATAGTAATATATCTGTAAAAATTGCTTTTATGAGATCATTTATGAGCTGAAAAAAAAAACACGAGGGAAAAATAAACTTTATACAGTGGTGTTGTTTCTGTATTTCATAATAAAACAACAGCATTCTGTATCATAAAAACGAGTATAATAATTGAAATACATTATTTAATCTTAGTCTCTGAATATATCTTTTTTCTTTCGTAAAACGGCCGCATCGAAAATCACTAATTGAGTTATTAAAGTTTATTTTCAGAGTAGTCCTTAAAGCAAATAATCAATTCGGCAAACATTACCATCTGCAAAGATTATTTTTTATTGTGTATCTTTATTGTCTTTTTAAGTAACAAATGGTATTTGTAAAATAAATAAAAAAGAATCCATTTTTATAAATCTTAATGTAATCTTTTTTGACAGAAACAGCTAAATATTTATATATATTAAAACATTCATTATCAAACAAAATAATGCTTTTGTGGAATTAGTTTTGTACCACAATGTAGCAATTTTTTCAATTTATTTCATAGACTAGCAGTAATTTTAACTTTTTAAATTTTAACTTTGATGAATGTTATATTTTTCGAACACTTGCTTCTAATAGGCTGATGTGGAAAGCAAATTCTCAGTAAATCCAATTACTATACTACGTTTGAAAAAAATACCATAATGTTTCATAATATAATTCAAAAATTAGTAGAATTTTGAGAAAAATGCTGCAAAATTTGCGTGGCTATGAAATAGACGACGATGAAGCAAATTATTACTATTATGATATTTTGTGTTTATTGTAATTATTTAAAATTAACTTAAAAGAAATTTTGAAATAGTAATGCTAAACATTTTCTTCAGTATTATTTAAATACTTTTTGGTATTACACTCAAAAATGTAGTCTATAAAAAAATACTTTTTCTACATGGGTTTAAGGACTAATTTAGCTCAACTGTTTTTCGACAAAACACATAATTCAATAAGAATTAGAATACGCATACTTTGTAGTTAATGATGGAATTTTGCTCTGATCAAGGTATTACAGAAATCAGCATGGGAAATTCGTCTGACCATCGAACAGATTTTTGAGTTAGTGTGCTATACCATTTCTTCAATTTTTTCAGCTCACTCCGAGATTGTGTACGCAAAGACCATTAATTAATTCAACCATTCTAATTGTAATAATGAGACTGTAGCATTCTGATGTTGTAAAGTGAAAGCTCGATGACATATGATGATTTCAGTGAATAACGGTCTCTCTGAAATGAGTTCATTACGTACAGGGATCAAGCTGTAGTCGCATTTTTCGCAAAAGGCGACGAATTGCACGAAAATGCGAAAAAAAAAATTGTCCGTCGCAAAATTGCGATTTGTTAATAATGCGAAATTGTTAATAACATTTTTTCTTTTTTCTTATTTTTTGCTTGTGATGACTGTGTGTCATAAAAAGTTTTTCAATATGTTAATATTTCTAAAATAATAAGATTTTTTTTGCATTTGAAGTGTAAGTAGAAGAAAATTTAATATTAATTGGTGTTACATTAATTTATAAGCCGCTAATTTTCTTTAGCATTTTGCTACAGCTTTTTTCCATATTTTAGCACTTTTGCTACAGCATTTTCTGACCCAGCTTAAACCCTGATTACGTATAAGAGAGAATACTATAAAAATAACGATGCATTTGTTTTTGGTATTCAGTGCCAATTTAGACTTTTTCGTGAAAAGGTGAAAAAAATCACAGCTTTTTGTGTGGATTATATATTCTAACACTTCAGTTGAGTGAAATTGTATGAACCTTTACAAAACACAGAAATATAACAGATTTCCCGAATCTTGAATTCGCAGTCATCATTTTCCAGAAAATATTTTGCAGTTTGCTTATCGTATTTAAAACAAAAATTGATTATGTTGATTGGCTTGCTAACTTCGTGTTTGTTATATGAAAGCGTAAATCAAGACAGATTAAAATGAAAATGATAATCGGAAACTGTTTCTGTTCAGCTGCTGAATAAAAGAAAAGATACAAAAACTCGAGTGAGGACAAAAATTGAGGAGTAACGAAACTTTCAGCTTTAGGAAAAAAAAAAAAAAGATTTCCGAGAAGGAGAAACATAGGAAAATTTTTGAAGTGAAAACTTCTTTAGGCGCGTTGGCACATTTGGGATGAAGAAAAACCACTGAATTCGTGTGACCGTCACGCTGAGATACATATGGGGGAAAAAGTGGATCGTGATGTCATAGCTACGTCGTCTCTGAGGTCTCTGAGATTTCTTTTTCTTTCTTTGAATTTTAGTGCTGCCACCTCTTATTATACGTAAAAACTTACAACTGCTTCTGCGACTGGTATCGAATCGTAGACCCAAGCGGCTGTAGACAAGCGTTCTAACCACCAGACGGGTTCGACTCGAGATGAAAATTACTTAAGTTTGAAGTGATTGTTGTTTCAATTTCGGAATGGAACTTTTATGCATCTAAATAAATAAAATTAGAATTCGACTGTACACTACTTGGTATTAAAAAATTTGTGATTTCTATACGTTTTAAGCATTTGGGACCCCAGTACGACTGTCAAAAAAGAAAAAAAACGTTAGTCTGTCGTTCTGTCAGTGACGCTTTTTTTATTCGTAGATCACGTTATACTGACTGAAGCGAACGAAATAAAATTTCGTGACATGATTGGTGGTCTCTCAACTTAAACTATAAGCTTCGAATTTTCAAAAAATTCATTAAATTTTCAGATTTTCCGAAAATCGTTTGAAACTGCGTAAATTTTTGTTCGCACATCACGCAATAACGAAAGCGAAAGAAAAGAAATTTGGTGACATGATAGGTGATCACTCAACTTAAGATATAGGCGTCGGATTTAAAAAAAAATTTGGATTAGATTTTGAGATTTTTCTGCAAATCTATTCAAAATGCGTAAATTTTTGTTTTAGTACGCATAAAAACTGCATATGATTTTCACAACAAGTGTATGTACTTTCAAAATATTGATGGAGAGTGGTAATAATTATATTCTGTACATTACTTGAATTATAAGTGTTATACTATAGTGCATTTCAATTTGAATTATAAATCAACCGTTCATTAGAAATAAATAGGATTACTGCTTTATTACAACGTAAGTACATAATAATTGATACTTAATAAATTCACGTACATAATTATTAATTAAATCGAACAAAATCCAACTCGTAGAGAAAAATATGTATTGCTAATGTATACAGTACGCATATATCAGCAGTGTTACATTGCGGCCTGTGCGCGAGCTCCCTCTCTCTTTTAAATTTTTAAATGTGCACACAAATCGAGCGCGAAATTCGGAATGAAATTAAATTTTTAATTTTAAAATTAAAAAAATTCAAACATTTCCAGTCCTAACCTATCAAGTGAAACTATAACCTATATAAGTGAAAATTGCGGTAAAATGTGTACAAACGAACAAAAATATGTGAAAATGAGAGAATATCATAAATAAATGTGCGATACAGCCTTAAAAAAACATTTAAAATTCTTTTTTCAGAGAATTTCAAATGTATAAAAATGTGAATAAACGTTCATAAATATTTATTTTTTGATAATAAAAATACAGTTATATTTGAAAACCTGTTTAGAAACTGCATAAATATAAATTTGGGAAAGCTTGATGAGAAGTTTTACCTTCTGGCGTGCAGTCCTACGACTGACTGTTTTTTTTTTTTTTTTAATTTAATTTAAAAGCACGTTTCTCATTCTCTTTGTGTGAATTTGAGAGCCCTTTTAATTTGACAACTGTGTCCTTCATACCATTGTCAGGGAATTCAATGGACTAGCCAATGCCGTTGAGAAAAAATGGGATATCTGCAAAATATTCATTGATTTGAAAGCGTTTTAAACATTTTATGAAATCTGGTGGCATTTCAGAATTTTAGCATTTACAAGACCAGTAAATTAATCAGTTAAACATGTTAACTATTAAGATATATTCAAGTTCACCGATGTATCACAGCATGTAATATAACCCTTTAAGACCTAGAGTATTTTTGCTACAAAAAAGTATTTGAGTGTAAGATAAATTTCTTATTTTAGTTTCGTGAATAACTCTTTTATGTATATTGAATAACACACAACTCAAAATAAATATGAGAAATTATTATTTCATACCTAGTTCACTTCTTATGAAGAACTAGAAGTCAAAGCCTGTTGTGGAGGCAGAATATGTCTACACCCAATATATTTGATCTTCGTCCACCTAAAATAAATTAAGTTCAATTCAGTTTTTATTATATATCTAAATCGAATATCACGCACTTCAGGAAACACGCAGAAGCTTTTAGCATTCGAAAGATTCCATTTTGTGTACCCATCCATGCAGACGATTTATTTGTGAAAGAAAATTAAACTACGTAATCTGGAAATTCTATTTTAAACGAATTGTAATCCCAATCGTATGACGTCATTTTCACCTGAAACAGTTAATTTTGTCACGCAAATGATTCACTTTTTTGACTCTTAGAAATAAAGTGGAGGTAAAAAGACCTAAAAATCGCTTAAAAATGAGAGAACGGGAGACTTTTCAGATTTTTAAAGTAACGCAGATTGTTTACTATATTTTTATACATGATTATGAAAATTTTCAATTGGATCGTACGAACGGCGTAGATGTTTTTGCTTTTTTCGTGTTTAACCTTTAAATCTTTTTTTGGAATAATGGAGATAAAAGTTTTATATCTTGGGTGAGTTGCTCGGAATTGTTAGAGAGTAAGTCAGGGATCAGCGTAACTGTACAGTAGGATAAGATTTCATGTATGAAATCGTCTTAATATAACTTACACTTTTTGAGAGGATGAAGATCACTAACACAGTTGTGTAGGTCAGGACTTAAAGGGTTAAAAGACTTACTAGAGAAATCTGCTACCTTTATTTTTGCAAATATATATACCGTAAAACACCGCAAAAAATGCCCCCCCCCAATCTTCAAGGAAGATCGCGATCTATAGGGGCGGATAAACGGTAAAAATCTTAAAAATACACCGTTCAAGCGACCCCTCTATCTTCAAGTGAAGCTGGATTCACACTCTCCGTTCTGTACCGCTCAGACGCCGCGATGACGTATCAGCGAAGCGAAGCGGAGAGCATTGTTCTGACGTCACACGTCGTTAGCATATGGCGTGTTTCATTGGTGAATTTACTGCGGCTCCGCAAACTTGCGCGCGGGTAGCGAAAGTTTCAAAACGGAAAAGAACAGTGGGGCAGAGCGGAGTCTGAGCAACACGCAACGGCCAGTATGAATGCACCTTAAAAGGGCGTTTATTCGGTACTGCGGTCGCAAACGAAGTGCACGAGAAAAGCAGAGAGCGGTTTAATAAAGGGGGGGGGGGTGCTTTTGCTGTATTTTACGATCTATCTGTCTATATATATATTTGAGTATAATGCAAGTTCAGTTCAGCTTAAATTTGACCCTTTATACGGACTAAAATAAATATATGTATAGACGCACCAGTTGCCAGTTTCAAAATGTATTTGTTGCACGTTTTCAAAAAAAAAATTGCTTTTGCAAAATACTTTATCCTATGCATTTGAATGAAAAGTTTAAGCCTCGTGTGGCAAAATGATATAGTTTAAGCCGTATTGTGGTGAAGGATGCCCTTAATATATAATTCAAATGCTAGGATATACTCGAGATATGCATTTATTTTGAAAGCCGGAAAGAATATGCAGAATGCTTTATCACGGCATCTAGCATAAAATAATACAGATCAAATAAAGTTCACTTCAACTGTTATTTGTTCCCAGCACACAGCTTATTTTTAAATGTATTGGTTATTGAAAAAGTCCCATTTTCAGTTCACTCTCTTATGTACGTATTTTGAAAACATGTATGAAATGGAGTTTATCTAATCAAAGAATAATATTTTTTTTCTCAAATTTAGATGAAAACAGTGATTAAAGGAATACCAACTATGCACATTTTTTTTTAATTTTCGAGCTTAAATATGAATTACGGTTAAGGACTTATAAACAAATAAACGACTAGTAAAATTGTCGTTTTTTTATCATCAGAACCAAACTTATCTTAATGAAAGCACATTTTTTAGTTTTCGATTTAAATAGCTTACTCGTGCTCTATAATTCATGCACCATGTTCTTTTTATCTGCATTAGTATTGTTTCTGTTGAATCGAAGCTAACAGATTGTGGTAGTAAATACCAGATAATTTAATTAAACCGACTAAATGGAATCGGTCATAGGATAATTTGTAGAGAATTAATAAAGCTCATTACAATTTTATTTGCGCAGTTCTTTAGTTTTCAATAGTTGTAGAAATGTGATGTACCATAGTCGATGTTTACCATAGATTAAGAATGCGATTAGTTTGCTTGTCGAAAGACGACACATCACTATACTGAATATGTTGACTCATTGGTGACTCGTGGGTTATTTAAAAGGAGGTTCCCAAAACAAATTTTGAAAACTAAATGTGCAGATACAAAGCAACTAACAACTTAAAATATATTTGCGTTTTCAGAAATTAAAGGAAAACAATGCATCCAATTAAAAGAAAACAAATAATCTCAAGTTTTACATTTCATCACCTGGATAAGTTTTAGAGAAGGTGTAGGCTCAGTAATTTTATTTAAATTTTTCTTCCCAACGATAACGTTGAAAAATGTAATTGCTTTAGCTCGGAAACACTTATTTTATTAAGTGCCATCTTAATTATTTACACTAATTCGAAAAAAAAATATTGTACTGAAAGATGATTAAAATAAAGAAAATGCAATAGAAAATGAAAAAGAAAGGTATTAACTAATCGAGCATAACAAACCAAGAGCGAATTCGGAAGAGAACCGCAAACAGTGGTCTGTTCGCATACTAAAAATATGCGAACGGAACGATATCGGTTATGCCTTGCAATACCTTACCCTTCCTGCTTTTCTATTCGGTTCTGTTCTCAGAAAGGGGTTTAGAAGGGCATTTTGCCGATCGCACGTGCGATCGAAGAAAGAGAGACCTCCATGTAGTAATACAGTGCGTCATCTACGATTAGCGTCTTTAATAATAGTAGGAGTGGGAGGAGAGAAAAATTTGCGTTTTAAATGCACTAAAATTTAGCAGTGTACTTTTTTTAAATTTAATTTGTTAATGCGTTTATTTTTTAGTTTTTCCTTTGAGGGTTCACATGCTTATGTGCAAAAATAGAGGATCCGCCACTGTGTGGATTAGAGCTATTTCTACCATTCTGAGGAATGTCCTCTATAGCAGTGGTGCGCAAACCGGGGGTCGCGAGAAAATTTTTGGGGGTCGGCCAAATTCAAAGAGATCCAAATTTATGAAAAATATACAATTATTCATTTCAAAGAACTGAAATAATACAGAGAAGAATCTGACAATTATTATTTTACGAGCGCAATATTCGCGATCGCTATTACGGGGCTTCAAAACCACGTTATCATGCATAGTGATCTGTAAATTGATCATGCATAGTGATCATGCATAGTGATCTTCAAAATTATTTTCCATTAAAACAAAACATCGATCTCGATTGGATCCAGAGGATGACTTACGACTTGCGATTTCCAATACAGATCCGAACATAGAAGCAATCATGAGCTCTTTGCAAGCACCTATTTCACATTGAGTTTTTATGATGTAAAGTTTTTTTAAAGTATTTTTCATTAAAAAATACTTATATCCATATGCATAAATAAAGCATTGTTTCATAAAATTATGTGTTGATTCATTAACTGATTTTTATGATGTTACAAGTTTTATAACATTTTTATGGTGGTTTATAAGTTTGGTGCGCTATTTTAAAAACACGTTATTTCAATCGATGACGTCACGACCCTCTTTTAAAAACACCCTGTAAGAGCAACTCCCAGAAAGAATTTCAATGTAACTTCGTTTTCAAATAAACAAAATGTCTACTGTCTATCCAGGGGTCGCAACAAAATTTTACTCAAAATAGGGGGTCGCGACAAAATTTTACACAAATTAGGGGGTCGCAGATGAAAATAGTTTGCGCACCACTGCTCTATAGTATTGACCTTCATCAGATGGGGAAAGAACTTCTGATTATTGGCTTCAGGACCTGCTGGGGACCACCGACAGAATTTTGGAACTGCAGATGTGGTGTTTATACACAGGGACCAACTATTGATACACAACACTTCAATAGTTGGTCGGCGACCGAATTCACAACCTTCGAAACACTAGTCTGACATCGTAATCAACTCTACGCGGACTGTGTTCCAAAACTAGAAGAATAGATCGTAGAATGATGCCAGTAGGTGATACACACAACTGGTACAGACGAAATGGTGAAAAATTTCTAGTCCATAGTGTTCTGGCTAATCACAGTAGAATGACTAGTTTGTGTAACGAGAAACTGTCGTTCGATTTTTGGAGTACTAAAATTAACGTTTGTGTCTACCCGCTAGCGCACGCAACGATTTAGATATTTTCATCTGGATACAAGCACCAGATTATAGAGGAGAGATCTAAAAATTGGATAAGTGGGTTCATAAGTGTCTCGTTCTATGATCTAGTATTTATAGGGAGTACAGAGACTCATAAATTCTAGTTCCACCAATTACTTCCTTGATGGCACATTTTTTTCGGTGCAAACTTTCTAGGCTATCTATTTTTAAAACACTATAATAAGTATATGTATGTAAGTTTTGATTTCGAAATTGGTTGATTGATGTGCCGTCTTTTGTCTGAAAGTGCTATCGACGTATACTCAGAGAGCATACTTTCGAAATCGGCCAAAGTATTTTAAATTCACAAATCTGTGAGGTTCGTCCAAATCGCCATGTTTGTTTCACACTAAATTTAGGTATATTTAGGTATATTTATATGCTGCTACCATATGGTATTATTCGGAAGCTTTATTGACAAACTCACTAAGGGATGACTTTGAAATCCTGTTAAATAAATTCTGATTTATTAACTTTATCATAAATTTTCCCTTCAAAAATCTGTTTTATTCACTTTTATGTCTGTAATTTCCTTTATAGCTCATTTGGATGTCTACTTTTGGCAGTAAAGCTACAATTAAACAATTTGGTAACTCAAATTTTATTAACTTACTTTTATTTTTACTTTTATAACTTACTTTTATAACTTTACTTTCATAATAATTTTACTTTTATAATTTACTTATTTTTATAACTTTAGTAAAAAAGTTTCATTTCAGTAAGAAGTAAATTCTAATTAATTTTAATGCTATTTATTGGAAACTATAACTTATTTTTTTTTCAACACAGCGAGATATATTGTTTATTCATATTTGTGAGACGTTTAAAGTTTTGAGCTCTTTTTACTAATTTTATAATTCGCGAGACAAACAGAATTATTAATTAGAAGGGAAATCAATTGTATTAAGTATTTTTCCAGTTTGAATGCTAAATCTATTATCGTACACAGGGACGTAGTAAGAAAAAAAATTCAAAGATGACCCAAATAGTAGAAAAGCTAGCATTTCTCATAAATAGCTTGATTATTTACATCTAGTTAACAAAAATTCAAATTTCGTGAGAGACTTAGTACTCTGGGCCCATCTCCTAGCAACGTTCTTGATAGTATACATTACTATAACTTATAACAATCCCTATTATCTCGAAAATTATTTCTTGAGTTCACAGAAATTTTACAGTCGGCAGTGCTACTGTAATATCCGTTTCTTTTTTCTCCTGTCAATTAAAGAAAAGTCCTCATATTCAAAGATATTTTTTCCTCTTCTTCAAATTTCGGGAAGAAGAACTCACGGAAATATTACGTTTCCATAGAGTACGGAAATTATTTGTTGAGAAATGAGGGATAAATTAGTGTATAAAGGCGAATTTTTGTGAGAGTGTTCAATGCAAAAAGCAAAATCCTGTATTTGCGATACGATATCTGCAGCAGAAAATGGCAAAATTAATATTTTGAGAGCTTCAAAAGTTGAAAATAATGTGATAGAGTATCTTATTAGCTTAGTAGAAACATGTCAAGAAATTAGTTTAAAATTATGTACCATCGTCACAATATGCGCAAGTAAGTGTACATAGATTTAAACCAAGGGCGATTAATACTTAAAAAATACAATAAAGACAATTTTCTTTCTAGAGAAATTTAACTTTTTACATCGCATAGAGTATTAAATGAAGTTTAATTCTGTTCAATAGCCAGTCGTGTATTTACAATTAAAATTAAACTTTACTTTCATAAAGAGAAAATGTCGGGTATGTATCGACCCTTTTTTTAATGGCGGGAACTTGCCGTTTATGAGCACTGGCCGCTATTTCCGTACGAACTTGTTTATGGAAGCACGTACTAAAAAAAGTCTGATAAAAGAGCTCCTTCGAACGCTACGTCGGGCTTCGTATTTCGAGGGAGCTCTTTCCATAGACAGATAGTAGTAGGTGGAGTAGGTTGTTTTGGTGGAGCTGTGCTGCCTCCAATGAAGGGACGGACGAAATGAAACCCAAGACCATATTCCGAATCGAACCCGGGCCTGTGGTATAGTAGAAGGGTTCTTTAGCCAGTACAAAACTTAGGCGGCTCTGGTAAATAACTGTTTCCTTGGGTATTTACTTTAGAACTGCCGCTTAATTATTAAGTTCCATGATTTCCATTTTTAGCTCATATTTAATAAATGAATTTTCTGTGTAGACAAATATTTAAAAGTGTTCCGTAGAGAGAATACCCAAGAGAATTTTTTTAAATTCTTATAACCAGTGATACGAATGCTTAAAATATTTTGCATGTGCCAGAATTTTTTGATAACTTTGCAACCTGGGTTTCCAGCTAATATAAATTTAAAATTAAGATATAAAATTTACACTTCGCTAAAATTACAAGTCGCTTGCTATTTATAAATATAGATCTGAAAAAAGAGCAAATGCATTGAAATATACAGTACATTGGTTCATACTTTACATGATCGTATCATCAAATGATCCAGATTAAAAGTTTAAAGATGACTGGAAATATATATAAGATGAAGTATGTATGTACACAGAATAATTTTTTCCGGTTATTTCAACTACTTTATGACGCTCTTTTCCTCGTTAGAATGTTCTAAACTGTAAAAAAAAATGAAGATCACTTTACTGCGACAGAAATCTTTAAAATATTTTGCTGCAAAATATAGTACCTTATTAGTTATTAAAACCTAAATTTTCCAACAACTTAATCCCATTTTGCTTTTTAAATGCATAAATTATGTACAAAGGGCGCTAAATAAAATGTTTTGCTTTAAATATAAAGCAAAAGCAGGGTATCCTTGACACGTAAACTAAGCCTATCGGAAACTCTCGATCTGACAGTATAAAATGCCTTAAAAATTGTTTACTTATAGGAATAACTTATTCTGAAATATGATTTTAAAAATGTAACAGTTTGTGATAGTACAAAAGTCTGCTATGTTCTTTGAAAGCGAAAATCAAGAAGTGAGAAAGTTTCGACTCAAGTGCGAGGTGTCACAGAGATCTAATGTTTTATTTCCTTGAGCTTTCTCTCACATCACGCTAAGAAATGTAATAAATATCATAATTTTTCAATCTCATTTTACATTGATCCAAGGGACTTGGAAAGAAGAAGTTCACAGAAACTAGAAACGTAAATTAGTAAAAGAATAAGCAAGCTGTTATAAACGGTTATGCACTTACTGTATTGTGCTTGAAATGGAATTAATGTCTCTAAACTGCCATAGATCGTAATGAATTGGAATTCTTTTAGTGCTCCTGTAGAAGAACTACAAATCCTACAGACACTATTTTCCATGAAAAGCATCATTTTGTAATCCTTAATAACATATATCAATATTTAAATGGCCAAATATCGCTTTAAATACACTTTAAATAATGGCTGCTGATAAAACGTAATGTTTTCGGAATATTTTTTTTTTACTCCTGTAAAACCTGTAAATGCTACGCTCCTCATTTTGAATACCGTACATGATACAATGCTTATGTATCTTATATAATAAAATCTGATAGTAAACTGTGTATCTGGCTGGCTTATGCATGTACGTATATGTGACTTCAAAACGTACTTTTCCTCCATTTACTCTTGAACCAGAGCACAAACAAATACGCAAATGATCACAGAAATTCAGTAAAAATTCGGAGGCGCAAGTCATCTGACTTAAATTTCTAAATTCAAATCATTTTTAGCGAGTGTTTGGTATTTTCAGTTTTAGAACGCGCTTCTTTCATATCCGAGAGTTTAAAAGTCAACCGGTTGAGTGACAAACTTAGGTATAATCAGTAACTTTGACGTCATTTTGACGTAACGAGTTAAAAAAATGCTCTAGAAATCCATTTCTGTTTGCAAACTGTGACGCAAAACTTTTGTCACCGGTGAAACAATTCCGCAAGTTAAATACACCGTAATTTTTCGGTGCAAAAAAGTCTCAATGGTAGTTATTTTGACGTTTATTATTCTCTCCGCAGTTCAAAATATCGTCTGCTATAACTGAAATACCGAAAACTTCACGTTTCACTTTCTTTTGTTGAACACATTATTTTTTTTACAATAGTGCATCTAAAAAATTGTGTTCATCTGTTAGCGTGAAGCTATGAATTAATATTTAAAGATTAGGTATCATCTTCGGCCAAAGCTCTAAAAACGGTTTCAATTTCTTCTAAAATGAATATCGCTGCCTCTGCTAGGGAGTTAAAACTGCATACGAAGAAAATATAATGCAAAGCAGAAAGAAGTGTGTTGAAAATCCAAGTACTTTTAAAGCACCTGTAAGTTAATGTTCTATTTGTTTCATACTCATCTTATATAATAAAATCTGACAGTAAACAGAGTTTGTAGCTGGCTTTCTATGTATGCATGTGAGTTCAAAACTCTAACATTGGGAGAATGTGATTGTGTATGCCGAAAATGGAACGTACAGCTGCGGAAAAGAAAAGGCTCACTTGTATATTTTTCGGCCGTCGTTCGTCGCACAGCAAAGTTACAGATAACAATCGTTTACGATTGACGCACACTTTAATTTGCTATGCATAAAAATTGCATAAGGGGCCATCTACATATTAAAATTCGCACCACCTTTTATTTTTCTCAACAGCAACCCCTAGATTTCACTTCATATTTCAAAATTTTAGCTCATTTTAACCCCGGAAACCAATTTTCAATAAATTTGGACAGAAAATGAGTGAGTTATGAGCACCAAAATCCCCCTCCCCCTATGTTAAAATATTTTTTCATACTTCAATTCATATCTCATATAATATTGGTAGTAAGAAACTGATTTTTATTCGTACTATTAGAATTAAACGGCCCAAACACAATTTAATGTTATTAATATTTTCAATAAATCATTAATATGAATTATGAATTATTAAATTAATATTCAAAAAAATTATGAATAGCGACCTAGCTAAATTTCGATGGAAATAGATGCTGAAATTAATATTACATAGCTGCAAGATTTCAAATTTTTACGTTCAGTAGTTTAATTTATATTAAATAAAATGTGTTATTTTCATGAGTTAAGGGACCATATATAAATTTATTAAGTGAATTTTTTTTTAAATTGCATAAAATAAACGTAAATTAGATTTATTTTGTGCAAAAACACAGTAAAAGATACCAGTATTAAAAATATCAAATTTTGAAGCAAATAAATTAGAGGTTTTTTAAGTTTGATAGAGATTCTATAAAGCGTGTATTGTTGCGTCCGCTACCATATTCCCCCAAATAAAATATTTTCCACCTATAGAATTACATGCAGTAGATGTATGTCTTCTAATACAACGTCCTATTTCTGAAAAACTAACATCCTCAACTTTCCAGGCATGAATGTGACCTTTTTTAATAACGCAAACATTAGGTCTTTGGAATTCCCCATACTTTATCAAACATTCAAAATCACGTTTTTCTGTAAAAAAATTTTCATCTAACTGTAAATTAAAATGCCGCCAAAAGTCTTAAGAATATTGCACATTGCAGGCGATAGTATTGAATGAAGAAAGTGAAATAACAAATACAGTGATAATATTGGGTCGGCAAAAATGTAATTGCGTTTTTTACATGAAATTCAAACAAATAAATTTTCAATCAGGAAATCATTCTTCCAGTTCGACCATAGCTGAGTCGAGCAATATTCATGCTTGTAGTCAGAAGAGCAGGGAGCAGCCTCTAACTCCTGCCAACATTTCAGCTGTCTAAGAGAAACATCAAGAGAAACACTGAATAACAATTTCAAAATTACAAAGATTTTCAAAATCCTTAGCAGTCATTTTGCATTTTTCCCTTAAATCACGTGTACGAACCAAGGAAGTTATGAACTCACGGGTCATTTGGACCACAGACTAAATATTTTATTCTACCCTTGATATTCTCAGTACAAAAAACTTTAAGAGAGATGGAAACAATATTTTCCTTGAAAATAATATTAATTTCTTTTAACTCTCGCGAGCGAAATTAATGAAAGGCGAAAAGTTCGGAAACTACAAATAGCGTTTTTCAATTTGCAGAAAGTCCCTTAAAAACGCGCAAAAATGAATTCGTAATATCTCCGGAAATTATCGTAGAAAATTGGTGAAAATTTATATTTAGGGTAATTTGAAGGTTTTCTTTCGTTTAATAAAGTCAAAATATGGGGTTGCCATTGAGAAAAACGAAGTTGATGCAGAATTAAATATGAAGACGGCCCCTTATGCAAATTAAATTAATAGTAAATTAAAGTACGCGTTATATGCAAACGAATGGTATATATAACTTTGCTATACGACGAACGATGGCGAAATAAAGAGCAAGTGGGCCTTTTTTTTCCGCAGCTGTACATGATATTTTGACTTCTGATAATCATAAGTTATTAACATATTTCCTTTTCATTTAACTCTCAGAATTCCATTACAAATCACTAGGTAAGGTGGGGTAAGTGGGCAGATATTTCTTTTTGATCAAATATATAAATAGTTTGTTGTTGAATTATATTTCTTCTTGGACTATATTTTCAGACATTATTTGGCATTATTTAATCTCTTTAAAATGCTTATTAGTTGAATTTGCAAACGCAATACTAAACTTTATCCGCTCACTGAATCCATGTTCTTTTCTTATCTCTAGAAAAAAATTTCTAGGAACTAATACATTTCTGAAAATTTGAGAAGCCTTGCTATTATTTTGAAATTAGGAAGGTCTAAACAGCTTATTATGAGAAAAAAAGTAAGAATTTTCGGGAGTGATTTGTTTTCTATTTACCGTGTGGTGTAAAATGGGTGTATAGTTGAGTTTAGTTAATATTGTATTTCCAAATGAAACAAATAGAACATAAGAAACATAGAAACATAAGTTTTTTATGAATGTAAAAGTTTCCAAATAATATTTGAAAATATTGGCTAAAAAATCACATAAAACCTTACATGTTTGATCAAACAGAGATACTTACCTATTTTACCCCACAATACCCTTCAACAAAATGACCTCAGAATGGAATGTTTTTTTTTTAGAATACTGTATTCTGACTTTAGTTGAGCATGATTGTCTTCATGCCCATCTATTTCTTTTAACACTTTGAGTCACAACCCTTTCATAATGCTGAAAAAAGGGCACAGCCAGCTGTCGTCAAAAAAGGGTCTCTAGATCTGTGGCACTCGATGAACGTTTCGATCGTCCGCCATCTTGCTGGTAGTTAAGTCGATCGATGGCAACGGTTGCCCTTTTTTCAGCATTGGGCAATCTCTGCAGCTGTTCTCGCCTTCTTCCATTTTTCAGCGGATGTCAGTGCTGTTTAAAAATAATCGTGACCATTTTTTTACGGGAAATGACGTGATAAAAAGTAAAGGATTCTCGTGGAGCTATGTCACCCGCAACTATTTTTATAGAAATCAAATCTATTCTTCGTGACTGGCAACATTCAAAACGTCAGAGTTTGATGTTCCCAGAGCGGGATCACTGCGCGTTAAAGGGTTAAACATTGTTGACTCTCCTATATGTTCTCTTTGTGTGACTGGCCAGGTTATGAATGATTTTCGTTTAGGCAAGTACCCTGCACTATAGTCTTTCTCTACTCAAGTGGTGAAATATTGGAGAGCCCGTGGTCTAATGGACTAACTGCCAAATAACTGCCATTTGACAAATGAAATAAATGATTGTTTAGAACCAAACAGTCCTGTGCATTTTATTTTTAAATTTGAATAAATTGTAAGTTGTAAAATGAAGGAAATATAATTTGATATTTTTTTTTTATTTTTTTTTTGCTTTTTTCTCATTTATTACCCATTTTACTCCTCCTTTATGGAAGAAATAACTCTTAATTAAGTTTATTATTTTCGCATGTGAAAGAAATACAACTTTGTAAAATCTCTTCAGATGTGAATCTTTAACATTATAAGACAGAAAGTTGCCTATTAATAAACTAACGGCTGTTTCACACCTATTTATCCCAACTTCACCCCATTTTTTATTTGCTCAATCCATTTTTTTGCCCTCATTTATTCTAAAAGCATATGGCTGTCGGCTGAAAACCTAGAAAGTTAGTAGTTATGGAAATTATGCTAATATTCAGCTACGCTTTTCTCAAGGTGAAAGTCACAATGCGAAAAGTGGTACAGTTCAACATACGGTTTCTTAATAGTCACTTTTAGCTATATTTACTCATGTTTTCAAATCTACTATTCCAAATAGAACTGAAATTTATTATCGGGGATTTGCAGTTTTCTGATTACTCCGGTCAACACGATTTTTGGGTCTGGCTTCTACATGTTAAATTTTAGTTTCACCTACGCCAAAACTAAGGAAAATATTTTTTTTTATGAAAGTTTGCTTTTGTAGAAATTAAAGCAATTTTCCAGTTTTTTGGCAAAAATCACTGATTTTTATATATTATTTTATCATTCCACTCTAAATTATGATCAGAAAAGTTTTTGCTGGATATAAAAGTCTTTTATTCAAGATTTGTGATAAACGATAAGATATAAATGTACAATAACAAGAAATTAATGTCTAAAAGTTAATATTTTTCGTATTTCTTTTATATTCGTATGAGCAAATAATAATACAAACAAATAATAATATTACAAATAATACTACAAGCAATACTACAGAGTTAAAAATAATAATACAGATTACTTTCGGGTTAATCAAAGTTCTGCCATCTTTCGTTTATGAAATAAATTAAAATATACTTATCGACGGAAATCAGACAAAAGCAAACTTTAAGAACTAAAAATGAAAATTTAAGTGTTTTTCAATGTCTAGAATCAGAATTAAACATGAGAACAGAAACCCCCCAAAAAAGATTTTTTTTTCTTGACCGGTGTTATCTATATGTCGAAGACAAAATGTGCATAT
The DNA here is from genome assembly GCA_038373885.1 of Cheiracanthium punctorium. NCBI lineage: Eukaryota > Metazoa > Arthropoda > Arachnida > Araneae > Cheiracanthiidae > Cheiracanthium > Cheiracanthium punctorium. The sequence goes on from JAWZYV010013615.1 coordinate 106,471, forward strand.
GTCCCTATGAATTATGTGATATAATAATTAATATTAAAAGATTATAGGATAAATCGAGGGCTATTGTTATTTGTGAGCTTTTTCATGTAAATTATTTACTTAAAAAATTTAATCAACTATATTCTTAGAGATATAGAATAAGGTTACAACTTTCTCTTGAACATCAGGAGGAATATTTTTCGATGCGTCATAACGCGTACTCTATACGTTGGAAATTAATGAAAATTTGTATTTTGGTTTGTACTGACATTGTGAATTCAAATACTGAAAAGAGAGAGTATCATGACTGAATTTTCAAAACTTGTATTTTATTTAATAAATATATAGATGATACCCTAACACACATTTTAGTATGCACAAAAATAATGAAAACTTATCAAAGTCAAGGACTATCTTTGTTGTCTTTATGATTAAATTAAACTGAAGAAGTCATTCGGATGTCTTTTTTTTTCCGATCATGGGCAGTCTAACGAAGTTTAGTGTCCAAGATATATTTTTCAGTATTATTTCATATAGTACCTGCTATCAGAACTATCAGTATAATGTTTTTGTTATGGTTATTTAATAAAAAGATGCAAATTTCACAAAATAATTCAAGCTTTATTGAAATATATAAGCTTTACAAACACTTAACAACACTTAACAATAAGATGCTTTATAAGAATCCAATATTTTCGAAACATCAATAACACTTTTTTCTATATTTTGCATTGAAAGGCTGAAAGTGCAGTACAAATATCACACACCAAAGCAACAGGATGCCATACAATGGCATGATGATAGACAGAAGCAAGAGTCATTTGCATGTTGCTTATAAGCTATATTATTTAAATACAATATTTGAGTATAATTTTAAGAGAAGAACCACCTTACACAAGCACATTTCCATTAATATAGTTAACAATATACCTTATGTAATATACGAGGAATATCAGTGCGAATAAAAAATAAAATAATTAGAATACCAATATACGCACATTAAAAATAAAACTCAACTCAAATCATTCATTTGATAAAATGCACCTTTTTGCACAGTAATACATAATAACATCCATTTTCAAACAATTATACATATTTTATGTACAATAAAATGTACGATTTTATTTGGTGTATCGGAGAGTAATGTCCTTTTTTTACTTGAAATTCACACCAATAAATTTTCAACAAGTACTGAATTACAAACAAGCTGTGTCTAAGAATAGGACTCATATTTGTTAAATTTTAAAGCGAAATTTTTATAGATGATATTTTTTTTGAAGAAAAATGGGCACCCTCCTCCTTTTCATACGTGTATCATTCTTGGAGGATTATATTCGAAATGTTCTTAAATCCATTTTTAGGTACTCGTGAGTGTTGTGTTTTACAGCAAGAATTTTATGGACATCTTTGATCTTCTTTGAGATTCCGCAGGATATGTGAAAAGAACGTTTCGCCCCCCCCCATCCTCCATAAGTTATGAATTTTTTAAAATGCTCAACAATCTAGTCCCTATGCTGAAAAACTCACATACGCACCAAATTTCGTATTATTAGCTTCAGTAGTTTTGTCTAGGCAAACTACTGACCTACGAAAAAAGGTATTACTTTCCGGTACACTAATATTATATTTTGACTTGTAGTATACTTATACTTACATTGTCATTTGATTTCACAGCCTTTTGATTTAACAAATGGCTTGATATAATTTGAATTTGTACTGAGTGCTCAAATTAACATTTATCATTTCACAACATTTTCAAACAATTACCTCACAATTACCTCACACACGACATACAATGACAGACATTAAATGTTTGTTTATTCAATGGATGTTTGAAATTCTAAATAATAAAGGCGTTTAAATTAATGGAAATACTTTAATCACTCAGTTTTTGTGCATGAAATCAGAAAAGTCAAAGAGTAAGAATAGTGCAGACTGAAGGTCAAAACACGAAATAGTGAGTATTTCCAAGTGCGTAAAAGTTTTTGTGCATGAAATTAGAAGTCAAATAGAAATATGTTTGTGGTGTCTAAACATCGAAAACACAAAAAGTCTGGTATCTATTTCTAAGTGCGTAAAAGACGTCTCCTAATATACTACTAAAATGCAACAAAATATTTATTTTAGATGCGCAAAACTTGAAAATGCTCAAATAGGTGCATCCATCAGTAAGTCAAATGAATGAGCTGTCAAACTGCCAATTGTTGGACAGAGTAAAAAATATCAATTATAACTGCCGCAAAGAAGCGTTGAACCTTTTTCTTTTTTTAATTTGGAGCAAAGTAACTCCCGCAGATGCAAAGTAGCCTACGATTACAGTTTGTCGAATTATATAGATTGTGGTGTGGTTATATTTTATCTATTTATTTGTGTGTGTACATATTTAAAAGATAACCAAATGTGATAGATTCTTTTATGAAGATTTATATTGATACAAACTTTTTTTACATGGTTTCAATCAACATTTTTATTCTTCTAGAGATATATCGTACTACAGTTGTATTAATTTCAACAAATTCAGAAAACATAGTTGATATAAAAGAGCTTCCCGGAATAAGTACAACTTTAGTATTATTAAATAGACTAACAATATCAAAATCTACTTTAACGATAGTTATGTTCGAATTAATGTAAGTTCTTATATATTTTGTATTAAAAATAAACATCTATATGCTATATACAAACAGGAAGTTCTTTAATCTTAATTTTCAGTACAAGAATTTAATAAAATACAGAACATATTATTTTAATATAAATTTAGGGTCAAATATTGTTAACCAATAGCTTAAAACAGTGACGGCGAACCTTTTTCAGGTGGGTCACATTTTGTGCATTATTTGTTTTTGTACTAGATCGTGGGTCAGTATGTCAGTGGCGTCACTATGAAAGGGGAAGAGGAGATTGGTGAAAAACTACTTTAATTGGTTTTTATTAATTTTAATATAATTTAAAAAGGCCTAGCATCAAGGAGTCCGATAACTTAACATTTGTAAAATAATAATTCCTCATTTTATTTTTCATCGACCAAAATATACTGTATGCTAGCAGAATGGACATTTACTTATCAGAGAATTTTTTTTAACAGAATTTTTTTTAACAGTTGTATTCATTTAAATGTGATGGATTATTTATGATATTTGTTACATGCCAAAAATAATGCATAGGAACTGATATGCTTATTTTGATTTTAATTTCCTTTTTTAACTCAAGGTCAGGTAACAAATTGGACATTTGTAATCCTTTTTAAGCTAAAAAATCAATTATTTTCGTTTACAGTCTAGAAAGGGTACGAGTTTCGCTACGTAATATATTTTTTTAGCCAGTAATAATTAAAAGCTAAAATAACCCGATGTAAAAACGCAGTACATTGAGTTTCTATCACAAGCACTATCAGGAATTGAAAAGCAGTTTTACAGATAATGTAAAATATGCTCAACTGGTTATATGCAAATAATATGTAGAATTGAATTAATATTTCAAACGCAGGAAGAGATTCTAACGATTAAATGGCCGACTTAACTCAAATCAATTACGACAACCCGATGTACGAACGCAGTAATGCAAGTTTCCACCACAAGCACTAACAGGAAGGAAAAAGTGGTTCACGGGCAATGTAAAATATGCTCGGCTGGTTATATGCAATATAACATGTAGAATTCAATCAAGATTTCAAACGCAAGAAGAGTTTCTAACGATTAAATGGCCAACCGGGCACAAAACAGTTATGATAACCCGATATCCGAACTCAGTAATGCAAGTTTCCAGCACTAACGCTATCAGGAAGGAAAAAAGAGTTTTACAGGCAATGTAAAACATGCTCTGCTGGTTGTATGCAAGATAACATGTAGATGTCGGGTAAGAAACTGGACATTAGTAATTCTTTTAAGCTAAAAAATCAATTATTTTCGCTTACAGTCTAGAAAGGGTACGACTTTCGCTACGTATGATATTTTCTTAGCCAGTAATAATTAAAACTAAAATAACCCGATGTAAAAATGCAGTACAGGGAGTTTCTAGCACAAGCACTATCAGGAAGGGAAGTCAGTTTTACAGATAATGTAAAATATGCTGTGTTGGTTATATGCAAATAACATGTAGAGTTGAATTAAGATTTCAAAAGCAGGAAAATATTCTAACGATTAAATGGCCAACCGGGCTTAAAACAGTTATGATAACCCGATATCCGAACTCAGTAATGCAAGTTTCCAGCACTAACACTATGAGGAAGGAAAAAGTAGTTTTACAGGCAATATAAAACATGTTCTGCTGGTTATATGCAAGATAACATGTAGATGTCGAGTAACAAATTGGACATTAGTAATCTTTTTTAAGCTAAAAAATCAATTATTTTCGCTTACAGGCTAGAAAGGGTACGAGTTTAGCTACGTATGATATTTTTTTAGCCAGTAGTAATTAAAAGCTAAAATAGCCTGATGTACGAACGCAGTAATGCAAGTTCGCACCACAAGCACTACAAGGATGGAAAAACTGGTTTACGGGCAATGTAAAATATGCTCTGCTGGTTATATGCAAGATAACATGAAGAATTCAATCAAGATTTCTAACACAGGAAGAGTTCCTAATGATTAAATGGCCAACCGGGCTCAAAACAGTTATTATAACCCGATATACGAACTCAGTAATGCGAGTTTCCAGCACAAGCACTATCAGAAAAGATAAAGTAGTTTTACAGGCAATGTAAAACATGCTCTACTGGTTATATGCAAGATAACATGTAGAATTCAATCAATATTTCAAACACAGGGAGAGTTCCTAGTGATTAAATGGCCACCCTGGCTCAAAACAGTTATGATAACCCGATATCCGAACTCGGTAATGCAAATTTCCAGCACAAGCACTATTAGTACGGAAAAAGTAGTTTTGCAGGCAATGTAAAATATGCTCTGCTGGTTATATGCTAGATAACATGTAGACTACAATCAAGATTTCAAATGGAGGAAGAGATTCTAAGGATTAAATGGTTGATCTGGCTCAAAACAATTACGATAACCCGATGTACGAACGCAGTAATGCAAGTTCCCACCACAAGAAGTATCAGGAAGGAAAAAGTGGAGTTACAGGCAATGTAAAATATACTGTGCTGTTTATATGCAAGATAAAATGTAGAATTCAATCAAGATTTCAAACGCAGGAAGAGATTCTAAGGAAAAAAATAGACGACCTGGCTCAAAACAATTACGATAACCCGATGTACAGACGCAGTAACGCAAGTTTCCACCACAATCACTATCAGGAAGGAAAAAGTGGATTTACAGGCAATGTAAAATATGCTGTGCTGGCTATGTGAGAGATAACATGAAGAATTCAATCAAGATATCAAACGCAGGAAGAGTTCCTCGTGATTAAATGGTCGCCCTGGCTCAAAACAGTTATGATAACCCGATATCCGAACTCAGTAATGCAAGTTTCCAACACAATCACTATCACGAAGGAACAAGTAGTTTTGCAGGCAATGTAAAATATGCTCTGCTGGTTATATGCAAGATAACATGTAGACTACAATCAAGATTTCAAATGCAGGAAGAGATTCTAAGGATTAAATGGTCGATCTGGCTCAAAACAATTACGATAACCCGATGTACGAACGCAGTAATGCAAGTTCCCACCACAAGAAGTATCAGGAAGGAAAAAGTGGATTTACAGGCAATGTAAAATATACTGTGCTGGTTATATGCAAGATAACATGAAGAATTCAATCAAGATATCAAATGCAGGAAGAGTTCCTAGTGATTAAATGGCCACTCTGGCTGAAAACAGTTATGATAACCCGATATCCGAACTCAGTAATTCAAGTTTCCAGCATAAGCACTATCAGGAAGGAAAGAGTAGTTTTACGGGCAATGTAAAACGTGATCTACTGGTTATATGCAAGATAACATGTAGACTACAATCAAGATTTCAAATGCAGGAAGAGATTCTAAGGATTAAATGGTCGATCTGGCTCAAAACAATTACGATAACCCGATGTACGAACGCAGTAATGCAAGTTCCCACCACAAGAAGTATCAGGAAGGAAAAAGTGGATTTACAGGCAATGTAAAATATACTGTGCTGGTTATATGCAAGATAACATGAAGAATTCAATCAAGATTTCAAACGCAGGAAGACTTCCTAGTGATTAAATTGTCACCCTGGCTCAAAACAGTTATTATAACCCGATATCCGAACTCAGTAATGCAAGTTTCCAGCACAAGCACTATCAGGAAGGAAAAAGTAGTTTTGCAGGCAATGTAAAATACGCTCTGCTGGTTATATTCAAGGTAACATGCAGAATTCAATCAAGATTTCAAACGCAGGAAGACCTTCTAATGATTAAAAGGCTCTAGCTTAAAACAGTTACGATAACCTAATTACGTAGGCAGTAATATAAGTTTCCAGTACGAGTACTATCAGGAATGAAAAAGCAGTCTTACAGGCAGTGTAAAATATATCTTGCTGTTTATATGCAGGAATTCTATATAGAACAGTGACAGCGAACTTTCTTCTGAAGTGGGCTACATTTTGCACATTTATTTTCAGTACTATCTCGTGGGTCAATGGGCTCGTTGGTTCGTGGCAGGTGGGGGAGGATTCCTCTTTCTATTTCACTTTTAAATCCTCTAAAACGTCTATGTTGTACAACTTTAATTTTTGCAGATGAAGAGCAAAAAATAAAGTTCGACGCCAATTAATTGATGTAAATGCGATCATACCATGAATTTCCGCACCAGGTGACACCATACCCCTACGGCATTCGCTCGTGCACTGGGTATTTGAATGAAGGGAGAATACAGAAAAACACAATTATATTTTGAAATATCATTTACGTATTACTAAATTTAGATATTGGTAATGTATGAATAGTGAATGTTCACTTGGATTATTTTTTTATAGATTGAACATTAGATATCAATACCTTATTTTTTTTAGTAATTTCCTGTTTGATTATTTAAAAACATATTTTTGATACAAAATAGGTTTCTGAAAATTAATGCGCGGGTCCTTTAAAAAGCTTGCGTGGGTCAGTGTCTGACCAGCGGGTCACAAGTTCACCGCTACTGGCCAAAAATGTTGTACTGTTAGATTTAGTAAACATGTTATTAATACTATAGATATAAATTATATTTCTAAATATGTATTATTAAAATCTTAAAAATATAGTTAATCTATTGATAGATATGTAATCAATTATAATAACATTGCTAAAAGATTTTTTCGGTCTGGATAATCCATTATATGTTTCTATTGACCCTACTTATGCTGAATACATTGAGTCTTTCCATAAGCATGTTATAATTTTATACAAATTGAGTTGATAGTAAGATACTACAGTTGATAGTAATTTGATATTAATTTTACAAAATTATTATCCTGAATAAGTATTTATCACTTAACTATGCAGTATAATTTACCTATAGAAAATTTTAATCGTCGGAAGATCTTTGTTCTTACAGATGTTGATTTACGTAGCAATACTAAGAAAAGTGATATACATTTATTAATAAACATATACGATAATAAATCAATAGAATAACTGACCATTTCGTTTTCGTTTTTGTTGATAAATAAGTGATTATTTATGATGTAGCATATGCAAAGAAGTATATTAATTATTTTAAATATTTTAGTTCTTTAAAAATTTAATTAAAATAATTCTTATGATGGTGTAGTTAAAAATGTAAGTCTAACAAATTATGTAATAATCATTATAATTATTCTTATTTTATCTTTATTTCTAAATTCTAAAAACCCTTTATTAGTTCGAAAATTGTTTACTACAGAAAGTAATTATTTTAATAACTTACCTAATAATATTTCATGAAACCGCTTGAACAAATTATAGTACTATACTAAAAAACAAGAAATGTAACTTTATAATTTAAAATATTTTGAATTAATTAAATAGTTAAATAACTAATAATATTGCTTAACATGAAACTTTTGATTTGAGTGATTTATTCAGCAGAATTAACCAAACAAAATCTGTATAACACAGATAATAATTTATTCGTGCTTCTTGTATTGATGACAATAACGAAAAATTTCGTTCACTATTAAATATTATCATACTTAGGAATACTGTATGCCAAAATAATGATATTTATATAGAAACAATGGCATATTATGCAAGCCAGGGCTTTTTCTTCTGTACCGTCTAATCTGAATTAAATCATTAAGCGTTATTTAAAAAATAATAATATATTAATGCGGTGTAAGAAATCTTTTGTAAGTGCTAAAATAAAGTTAGGCATTTTCTTGTTAAATGCACTTATTTATCACCATTTGTTCATTTATTTTAAAATTTCATTAATTTTCAGTGCACATGGTACATTTTACAATAACTACTATTTGAAACACCTGCTTCTCTGATGAAATGGCATTATACACACATAATCAATATAATTAACAACATTACGTTATAAAAATATCGAGTATTTTATTCTCAAAACTTTATCATAAACGATATTCGGGTACTAAATGCTTGGTTTTAGACAAAAATATAATTTTGTAGTATATCATTATAAATAATAATTACTCTTTCTGTATAAGCACAAATCATAAATACTGAACTGCCCAAGGAAGCTATACATTTTCATATACATATTCAGCAAGAAAATGCAATAAAAAGTACATCGGAAGCACAAGAAAATTGATTGACTCTATCACAAGACCTTGAAATACATAAAAACAAAATTAGTAAGGCTTGAACAACTAACAAGAGTCTCAACTACTTTTAAGTGCATAAAAATTGTTTGCATTGCTAATTTTTCAAAGAATACACCAACATAGAACGTGCTACGATCGTTTACTACACAAAAGTGGATCATACATCACGTATTGAGTGAAGGATTGTGCACCGTGCATATTAACAAGTGTTATGGAGATATATCAGAAAATCACAATATTTTTCTTTTTTCAGAAAAAAAAATGAGAAGTCTTATTACAGCAGTTCATAAAACTAATTGCGTTTAAATCGTATGTCAAACACGGTCGAGTAAATAATACAAAGCAGATTCAATAAAAGAGAGACGTAAAAATTTTTAACAGAAAATTAACATGAGTTACTAGTGTACTTAGAACTCATGCCATACTTAGTTTTTATCTAAAGAGGAAATCACGATGTATTAATATTAACTCTCTGAGCAGTTGAGATGCAAAATAAAGGTCCAGTTTTTACTGCAATAAGCCTGCATTTATTTATTTATGCAGACCCGACTCGCGTCTCGTATTGTCTTACGTCCATTCTCAGAGAAAGTAACACTGGACACAGAAGGAGAATCTTAATCGTTCAAAACGTTTCGAGGGAAATGAACAGATTAAACATGAGTTCAAAAAGAAATATATCAACAAATTACATGCTTTCTTTTTGCATATGCCAACGACTAGAGTTATTGTTAAGGGAAAGTAGCTTTGCCTTTTTCCTTTTATTTAAGGCGCTCAGAGGGTTAAAACCACTTTGAATATGGGAGAATTTATAGCTTTCGTTAATGTGTACTAAAATATTTCAAAATCATATCATTGTAAACCTTGAACTGCATAATTAAACAAGACTTCTGTGAATCAAATTTAAGGATTGTTTTTTCTAGCATTTGGAAATTTTTGACACAGTAACGACATCATTTTGATTAAACGTTTTGCAAATACATCACAATTTATCATGCAGTAGATGCCACTTTCACATGTATTTTCATCTATTTCTAAAACGTCCGTCTTGAGTATATGCAGTTTTATGAAAAAAAAAACATTAACAGAAAAGCTAAAATAAATAAGTAAACTTGAAAATCTACTTTTAAAATGGAAGAAAAATGCCAAGTAAATTAAATGTGAGTGTAGTTAAAAAATTTTATTACACATTTTATATAGAATTACTGACACTTGCAAAATACAGGGTGAATCTAAACTCTTGGGCAAAACTTTAAGGGGTGATAGGGCATATAATAAGAAATCAGAATCACATAGCAATGTGGGGTCGAAAACGCAGTTTTCACTTACCCAGTAATAATCACTTTGTGAAAAGTATTGAAGTGTTCGTCTAATTTCTTAGCCAGGTTTCATAAACAACGGGCTCTCCTCTCTGAATTTCATCAATGTAATGAAAAATAAATCTGATTTAATAGTTTTTATCAAGTGCTCTGTGTGTGTGTGTAGTGTATCGTCTCCAAAAATTTCATAATTTCATCCATGAAATAAAATATAATTTTTAAACTATGAATATTAGTCTTCTGTTTTCGGAGAAAAATGCACTCATTTCTGACGAACAATGGTCGGAAAATGTACTGCTGTTTCAGCACTTTTTCCAAAGTGATTATTAACAGCTACATGAAGACGATGTTGCCGATTCCACACTGCTAAGTGATTCTGATTCCTTATTATGTGTCCTATCACCTTTTATAGTTTTGTCCAAGAGTTTAGATTCACCCTGTATAATACTATTAATAAGTAAAAATATATAAAAAGATGAATGTAAATATAATTTCTAAATGGTAAGTAAAAAATTATTAACAGTCTGCTGAAAATTTTTAGAATATTATAGACACTAATTTTAATAGAGATATATAGAAAAATAAGAACGTAAAATTTCAATGTACACAACTAAAACTTATTGTTGTCATACAAAAGCAACAATAATGAACATACAGGGTGTCAAGCAAATAGCATCCTGATTTCAAAGTTAAAAATCTCAAACAAATATCAACAGAAAGATGCAGAAAATGGTATATTTATTTTGTAAGCTGGAAAAATTCATACGGAAGTTTCCAAATAGTAGTTACAAAAAAACGCTTGCAGATGGCTCTGTAATCTCAGGCCGCCATAATGGATTAGCTTCCCTATTCTGTTGATCTGACTCCTTGTGACAACTTTCTGTGAGACAAATTGAATGACACTGTCTACCGAAGCCATCCCTACACGCTGAACGAGCTTCAATTGTCGATTTGTGTGTCATATTAATCAATTACCGCTAAGACATAACTAGCTGCGCTGGCAAATTTCAGTATTTGTTCGCACCACCTCTGTATGTTCGATAGTGGACATTTTGAAAAGATTTTGTTGTGACTGCTTGCATAGAATGAATTTATACCTATACATAATGATCGTCGATTGATTTTGACGTGCAGTGCCATCTGCTAGCAGTGACGTATTCACTGAGGTGCTTGGTGATTCTGACACCACCAGTCGAAGATTTTTTAAAATAAAGTCCATAATTGTTTTTTTTTCAGCGTAAAAATTTTGCCGTTTAACATTAAGATTGCATCCATAAATTTCCCTCCCTTAAAGGAAGTCATGTGTATTGCACTGTCTGTTAGCAGCTATTGTGACAACTGTTTCGAAACTTCTGTGTAAAATTTTTATAGGTTAAATAATGAACACACCTTTTACTGCATTCTTCTCTTTATCTTTGTTTCTGAGATTTTTTATTTCGAAATCAGGGTGTTATGTGCATGACACACTGTATAAAATTAAAAAACTGTGATTAATTATATATGACGACTATTTTCATTCCTAATCAAACTGCTGGCTTTTTTTTAATACTCAAGCGTTACAATAATGGTAAATAATCATTTACTCGGAAAATTTTAAAGTAATTTTTTTAATGTAATATTTTAATACTTTTATTTCCAAACAAGTACATAAAGTTTCAGAGGTTTTGTGTTAAAATGTGTGAATATATAGTAAATATGAAAAAAAGTCAAGCAATTATGTAGCACTAGAATAACTATCGAAGCGTATACGTTACATACAGAGATATTCATCCACATAAAATTTTTGTTTGACTGTTTACAATAAAAGGAGAGAAATTTATAGCTACTACATGTCGTACACAATTTAAATAATCTGACTAGTCTTTCAAAGTTCTATTTTGCTGCTATATACTTTCTAAGTCTAAGAAAAGTAATATTAAATAAATTAAGTCCTCATATTTAACAGTTTTCTAAGTATGTTTCTATTTCTTAGCACATTTATACATCAAGTGAAGCAATCAAAATTAGGAAAAATATTTAAAGATACCACACTACTAAGTACCTTTCCTTTATATCAGCAGAATCAGAATCAAATTTTTCATTACTCTCTACATTTCGCACTTATGACGTAAACAAAATAGACATTTCATTTTGACCATGATTCTCCTGAAAAAAGTTACATATCACAGCCCTCCCTCTTCTTTTGAAAAAAAAGAAGAGCTGCATATATTCAGAACCATTTTAACATAACCTGTTAGTATGTTTCTATTTCTTAGCACATTTATACATCAAGTGAAGCAATCAAAATTAGGAAAAATATTTAAAGATACCACACTACTAAGTACCTTTTCTTTATATCAGCAGAATCAGAATCAAATTTTTCATTACTCTCTACATTTCGCACTTATGACGTAAACAAAATAGACATTTCATTTTGACCATGATTCTCCTGAAAAAAATTACATATCACAGCCCTCCCTCTTCTTTTGAAAAAAAAAGAAGAGCTGCATATATTCAGCACCATATTTAACATAACCTGCACTGCTTCATACATCACATGGTAAAAGTCCTGTCTTGCCTATTTTCGCAGGCCGAACTGGACCTCGGTCTTCGCCACCAATTGGATAAAGTAGAATTTCCCGCACTATTTCGCCTTGGATTGCTGGGCGATTTGACTGTCAAGGTAGTGTTGACATTCAAGTGCTTTTTAGAATCTTTATGCTGAATTACCTGAAAAAGATTTTAACTCATTCAATAAGTTGTCTGATATTCATAAGTATTGAGAGTCTCTTTATTTGACTTGACTCCGTAAAGGGAGATAGTTTTGGAGATTTATGCATTTTTGTCTTTTATCTTACTTCTTTCTATTAACTTGATCCGTTACACATAAAATTTGACAGGCATAAAACATAACAAAAAAGAGGATATTGGACAAACAAAAAAGAAAAAGGTCGAGAGGAAAAAGAAGAAATAAACAACAGAAAGAAAACACTAAAAAATTAAAAGCTGTAGAGAGAGAAACTTCTTTGATCAATCAACCCCAACATACGGTTGGTTGCAAGAATAATCATGTGGTTATCATGCATATATAATATTTTTTTTAATACATTTTACCCAATATTTTTGCTTAAATTAACTAATTTGTTTGTGAAAAATACTAATGTTTGTGCAACCAACTTCTTTTGCTTCTACATATTTAAGTGTTGTCAGTATTTATTAAGTATATGGTTCAAAAGTAAGGTAACAAAATCTCTGCGCGTATTCCCCGCCCGTGAGAATGAAATTACATTTCTAAGTACAACAGAGGATCACAGCAAACGAATGACGGTAGGAGATCCATTCCACATGGTATGCTACCATGCTTCCGATGGAAACGTATTGGAACATCTTCCCTACAGCCCAGATCTTGCACTCACTGATTTCTCTATCTCCAAGCCGTTCAAGAAGCGCCCATTTAGGACACCACCTTTGATTGGCTCAGCGATTTCTTCAACGCCGGTTTCGACAGATTGGTATACAAATTTAACAAATATTTCGATTGCCATGAACACATATTTACCAAATGCCTTGTGTAATCTGTACCATATACCTATGTCTATGTATTCCTTGTATTTATCGAATTCACAGGTTGGATGGGATATCTGCTTGGTTATAGTACTTGCAACCTTACTCTTTAAACTACCCTCTATTAGTTGCAATTTCATGGATAAATTTACAGGAAAAAAGCTTCGTGCCTCTTTTCAGCTCCTGGGCACCATTCATAGTTTTAGCAGAGTTATATGGCCTTATATGAAGCTACCGCTCTTGGGGGTTAAAAAGTATACTAAGTTTCTTCGGTAGGACAAAATAATAAATAAATAAACAAATAGATAAATAAATAAATAAATAAAAATAAATAAACAGCGTTAATTGAAATGGTTCTAAAATATTTAATCAATCATCATACAACATAATTAACAAGCAAATAGTAATGTATGTTTTCTTATAATTACTTTAATAATTTGAATTTAATGTAATTATATGTTTATTGAAAATATGAAATCGTTAAGATAATAAATAATCTTAAACCAAATAATAATTCATCTTTTTAAGCAATAATACTGGTAGTAATAATAAATAAGAATATATTGAGCATGTTTTCTAGTCATGTGTTTTTGAACCAAATCATAACATGATCTCTGCAATCAAATTTAAAGCACTAAGAAAAATATGGAATAAAAAACACAAAATATTCGGAATAATAAATACTAAAGTTATACATATTACAAACTGAACACAACATTTCTCTGTCTTAAAATAAATTGTGAGGGGAACTGAATATTAGAGTACTATTAAACACTGCTTTACGCTCTTTTATTTATGGAAGAAGTGTGCTGACTTGTAATTATGGATATCAGTTATGTAACAATGCAAACCATATCGCCAGTGAAAAAACTACTCGTAAAATTTGCCATAGACTCAGTAATGTTCCATTCAAATTAGAGCGGATTTTAATCTTAAAAGTCTAAAAATCATCGGAAATTGTGAAAGATAAAGTTTTTAAACGGACTTTTTTAAATAAATACATATGTAGCAAATTGTTTCTGGGAAATATACTTAAAAATTAAAAAATCTGAAATTAGATATATGATTCAAATTCAGGTCTTTGCATGCAAAATATTTAAGATAGTTACATGATATGTAGAGAAACTTAAAAATATCTAAGAAACGAGTTGTTTTTAACATATATTCGTTTCAAAAGAAGTTTGACAGTTTAATAATGAAATTTGGTAAACATGCATTAATCCAAAAAGAAAACAAAGGACTTTAATATCAGAGTAATGTTATTTTATGAATGTAAACTACGCTGTTTTAAATATAAGTTCAACGTTTCATCGAATAACCGGTGAAATCAGAGAGTTACAAGCAATGTCATGTACGTGGAACCGTTTTAATGGTTCACCCGAAAATGTCTTATAAAAGCCAAGTACCGACTGAACCCAGATTTCGGTTCAACTGTGAAAAACAGTTTTCCGGTGAACTAACAAGGCCGATGTTAGCTCGCGTTAGGAGGTTAGCGGCGATTACAAAAAATAAGAAAAAACTGCCTCATGAATTCTTTAAAAAAATCTTTAGAAAATGAAAGAACTACCTTTGTTAAAAAAGTATAGGCTGTGTAAAGGAGCTACCCCATTTGAGATCAAATAAATACGTCTGACAGCGATGGCTATCTACATCCATTTAATAGAGAAGAGAAACTGATTATAGCTCATAACTCATCAGTATTTTTGAGTTACTATTACTTTTCTAAAATCATGGGTAAAATACCAGAGCTCAATATTCTATTTTTTAGAAGAAAATGTTTTATTGCAAACTGAGATTAAACAATGCTACATATAATTTGTTTTTGCTAAAGTATTTTGTCAGTCGTGGCTTAGTTGTCAACGCGCGCTTGTTCGATCCAGTCACTGTGGGTTCGAGTCCCGAGCAGAACTTTTATTCTAGTAGTGTGTATTAATTTTGCTATATAATGGTACTTCAGGAAACACCACTAAATGGTGAATCTTAGCACTATATTTTAAAATACCGGTTGCAGCTAAATTGGTACCGGAATTTCGGTGAAACATTGAACTGTATTTTTAAGAGTATACATTAATAAACCTACTTCTCGAATAAATTCACGGAATACTTGTTCCACATTATCAGGATCCCTTGCTGCTGAACATTCATAAAATGAACAACGAGGATAAACTAAGGCTAATCGTTGACCTTCAAGAGTAGAAACTCTCCTAAAAGAAAAAAAAATGTTTGCGATAATTAACAATTTGGTTCGTCAAAGTAACGCAGTTCTTATTTTCCCTCTGTTAGTTTACTTCTGTAAGCAGACTTCTGTTTACAGCTGTGGGATTTTTTGATCCGTTTTTAAAGAATGCAGTTTAATTCTACATTTTAACTTATTTTTTAATACAGGTTGTTTTAAAATGAGCTTTATCAACTTTTAAAAATATACCAAGACGATTGGAAGAGTATACCAAGACGATTTGGAAACGCATTAACAGGTCTTAAACATTGTCTTCATGCTCTAGATTATATAAGCGCTTTATAGGAAAAGTGAAGCTTCAGTCATATTTCTTAAGCAGGTATCAGAAACTATGAATGTGGGTTTGTTCTACGAAAATTGCATTACTAAAGACTAAAAACAATTTTTTCACTAGCAATCCTATCTTAGTACTTTTACCAAGAATAAGGCTTAGACCCCACTTGTATTTTCCTGCTCAAACGTAGTAAAAATTCAGAACATTTTTATTCTAGTAAATTAAGCGTGATGAGCTAACATAAAATCAAAAATCTTCTTTTTTCAAAGGCCATTATTTTCCCGAAACGTTTCTCCTTAGTGTTTCCTTAGTACTGCCCCTTTTAAAGCCTTTAAAAACCAATATCCCCTTCCCCACCAATATCTTGCTATTTTTATTACCTCTGCACAGAAAATTCAAGTCGATTCCAGCTTTTAAAATTGTGAAAATTGTGGTCATAAATTTCACAGGTTCAAATGCTTAAAGTGGTTACTAGCTGGTGCATGAAAGCAGCACTTGGGACCTTACATTGTTTGGGATAATACCTATGTGTTTTTGAGGAATCTTGGTATACTCTACCATTCTTAAAACTTTATAAACAACCTTCTAAAACACCCTGTATATGAGACATGTACGGGTTTAACATAATAATTTTTTTTCCTTATAGGCACTGTTACAAAGCTAAACACTACCTCGACTTCCCATAAGAATAATTAATCATCATATTAGATCATTCGAAGGGATGTACCGTAGAACTTCTCAAATTCGAACTTCCAAACTCCAGAATGTGTAGGACAAAATTCGGTCTTAAAATAATCCATCTATGCAAGGTAAACCGAAATATAAACAGACTTTATAAGGTGTGTTTAAAAATACATGTTTCTGTTGGGTAAAATTCCTTAATAAATGCGTTATTTTCTATTTATATCCTTTTTTATATTCAACAATCAAGTAATTCTACTATATTTTTGACAATTTTACCTCATTATTACGATTTTTTGTAACCCATATTAGATGATTTCTGTAATTTGAAAATTTTTGTTATCCGAAATTGTTAAAGTCCCAGTGATTCCGGATTTGAGAGGCTTTACTCTATTTATACATTTCCACAACAGGCACAAGGAAAAGGGAACAAAATGTTTTACAGAACATTTTCGCAGATCTCTCTTCCTAACAAGAATTTAGAGGAAATTCGAAGAAATATGGTAATAACGCGATCTACCGTATAAAGAAATATTGCGTAAAGTATATTTTTTGCAGGCGGTTATAAATGGAAAATAGCCCCTGAAGTACAATCAAAGAAAGTAAAAGATTGAAAGAAAGTAATGAAATTATAATAGACTTAAAACACACAGTTGTTCCGAATCTTGAATTATAATTTTAATATCTACCTATGCGTATAAAAATAATATTGCGTTTATGCGTATAAAGAACTATTGAGCATTTTCTTTGCAAAATCTGTTTATCATTACTTTTAATCAAACAAGCTACCAAGATTTTTTAAAAATTCTTAAGAATCCGTCAATAGTGATTATTGATGAAGTTTTAAAAAACTGTTTCATTGATCAACATCAAAAGAGTAGAAAGAAAATAGCAAAAATGACCGAACTTCTTATTTAATGAAATATAAAAAACCTTAGATGTCTTTTTTAATTTTCAGTTCTTAATAACCCTACCTTCACTTCGCTTACTTTTCTTTCGCAGTAAATAAAAATACACATTTAAAGAAGCTGCTTCTGACAATGCTGTCAACAACATTTGTCAACTGTTGTTTGGTAAGTTTTTGATGTATGGCGGTTTTGTCAATACTTAAAGTATATATTTTCTATGTGTTATTTGTTTACTCTTTCCCAGCGTTTTTTAGTTTATTATTTATAAGCACATGGTTTCTGCTGTACTGTGCTATTAGGATATCAATAAAACTGTCAGAAAAAGTTTGAAACAAGGATTGTCAGATTTTCAACACGTTTGTGATTTAAACGGTCATTTAGTTCGGAAATCTTCAGAGCATGTTATTTTATTTCTATGAATTTAATCTAATACTTGATATTTACGTTTATTTGTTTATTTGCCAGAAGAGGACAGCTCGCGTCACTGAATGTATCGCTTAGAGCTACATATACGTCCTTCCCGGAATTTCCCGCCACAATTTGGAACCTCATCAGAAGGTGGGGGACTTCTGAATATTGGCACCCCTCGGAAACTGCTAGCGACCGCCGAGAGGACTTTCGGAACCACGGATTTAACGTGCACGTACACCGCATGTACACGGTGGTCTTTAGTGGTACGCCGGTATCAAACCCCCAATCTTCCGGTTACGAGACCAACGCCTTAACCACTGGGCTACCACGGCCCTAGTGATATTTACGTTTAATAATCATACAGAAGCGATTATTTTTCATTAGTACTAACGTTCAAGCTTATTTATAAGGTGAAAAATAATGCAATACGAAAGACGCGCTCTATAAATAACTTAGGAAAAGACACCATGATCTTGAATTTTAACTAATTAGCTACAGGAGACAAGTCATATTATTAGCAATTATTCACTATCCCACGCATCATTGAACGCATACATTTGGATTTTCGTTTCACAGAGTTCGAATTTCACTTCGTGAAACTGTATATTATATTTTCTGCAGACATTTCAATATAGCTCTAAACAACAGGTCCTGCTCTACCCGCCTTCGCAACAAATGATGGTGTCACAGAAAACGAAACCATTATGTACCACTAATCTTTAAACACCCAAATACTTTTTAATCAATCAAAAACAATTTGCATGAATGTAATTAATATATATCCGTATTTAGTGTGTACATAAATTCACTCGCGTAGTAGTTATTTTATTTGTAAAAGAGCTATATTGTATGCTCCAACAACAACTTCAATGGAAAATTTACGCATTAAACTTATAAATTTAAACTGCTCATTTTTTGACATCCCCAAAAGTATAACTGTGTGTGATAAGTAAAACTAAGTATAATAACACACATAAAAAGGGTACTTATGCGATAAATACCTTTTTATGTATGTTATTATATAAATTTTTATTTATCTCGTCTTTTATTACACCAGTTTCTTTTTGAGAATTTTTTGTATGACTGTGTGTGTTTTAAATCAAAATTTTATTGCATAAAATTTCATATTATTTCTAAGCATTCAAAATGTATGATTCAGAAACAAACTCTACTTCTTGTAACAAATGGAATGCTTACTATTAATCCCCTCATAATACCTCAGGATGCTGTGGTCTTGTTAAAAGTGTTAAACTGATAAATTTATCAAGCTCGTGTTTGAACCCACTTACAATTAATCGTCCGTCACATCTTCATAGGAAGACGATACACTGCTGCCTTATGAAAGTACTCCTCAAAAACTGCAAATGACAGTCAAGACACCTTTACTTCTACCATTTTTAACATGCACTCTACCTGCAAACACAGATATTTTTAAACAATCTGGACGCATACAAGTTGGATTCCCTGCCTACTAAGGTACCATGTCAAAATCTATGTGAAACGATTTTGATTTTGATTTGAGGAAATACGGCCTATTACCTACTCGAAATATCTAGTCTTATGGAGGGGGGGGGGTGCCATCCGTAGCTAAGAGGTCCTAACCCGTATTTACGTAAAGTTTCGGAGAAAACCACGGGAAACTCCGAACGGCTAGGTCGGTGGACGCGACCTGAGTTTGAACCAAGCACCTCCGTCTCCCAGTTGAGAGCGCTAGGCGCTCGGTCACTCGCGGGGCCTACGTGAAAAGAGCTAATAGAGGAAAGTATTAAGGTGCGTCCTCTACTCTGGTTCTATCTATATAAATAAAATTTCACTTTGTCTGTATAAACTGGAATTCAAGCATTTTGCGATTTCTATCGCTTGTCGTTCTGTTCGTGACACCTTTTTTGTTTGTTTGAGCATCCCGTTAAAACGACGGAACCAAATGAAATTAAATTTGGTTACATGATATATGAATACTCAACTCAAACTAAAGGTGGCGAATTTTCAAAAAATTTTGATTAGATTTTGCGAAAATTATTGTAAAGTGCGTACATTTTTGTTCGAGCATTACGTAATAACGACTAAAGTGAATGAAATGAAATTTGGTGACATTGTAGGTAAAACTTTTACTTAATTATAGCACCAAATTAAAGAAAAACTGATCAGATATTGAGATTTTGCGAAACTTTATTCAAAATACTCAATTTTCACTCTCATCACACTCTCATCACACAATAACGAGCAAAGCGAACGAAATGAAATTCGGCGACATGATTGTTTGAGCCTGTTTCAAATTAATCACATTTGAATTAAGTTGATGTAGAAAACTGATTCGAGGTATGAGTATTTTGACTAATGAAGTCGTCCAAGGAACAAATTAAACTCGTATCTCAAGGTAACACTATACTCCTTTAACTCCTTGCGCACCGGGTTGCCTTTATCATTAACGACACTCAAAAACGATAAATTCCTTGTGATTTCCATAGACAAGTACCACTATTGAGTGGGCTAAAGAGAACAGATAGATCAACATATGATACGGCTCGCAATACTCAATTTTCAAGTGTAGTGTAATGATTAAGCAACAGTTACAGTGAATGCACTAAAATAATGACGTACGCATGTACTGCACAAGGGATTAACACAAGGGTAAGTCGTAACTAGGTTGGTTCTAATCAACAAGAGATTTACACGAACATCGAAATAGACATTATTATATGCATCTTGTGTAGCGCTGCTCACAAAAAATAAATGAATAGGAATAAAAAGTTTGTTTGGTCGAGACAGTGCCTTTAAATTGTCCTAAGCTCGCATATAATCTTATATTTCGAAATCCTTGTTCTTACATTTCCTAATTTTACAAATAAATAATCTTTATTCATAAATGTGAAAAAAAATTTACAAACTTTTAATAGCCAAAACTTATGAAGAAGCTTTGCAAGCTAAGCTCCGCGTCTGCTCTGTCTGCACAGGCATCAATTTGATACGATAACTACTTTTTGATTGCTCATAAATTACTAAGCATGTAACATACGGACATGACAGCAATAATCTGATTACTCTCACCGATTTAGTTGTGTGTAATTATAACTAAGCCGTTCAGGTCATTTATATTAAGCTGAAGATTCTGGCGCGTGGCATTCTAATGACACGTCAAAAGAACAAATGAGAAGTTTGCTTAATTTTGTTCATTTTAATTATAGTTCTGTTGTTTTTTTACTGATAATACTTCATAAATAATGATACACAAAAATATCGAAAATTGCTCGTTCAGTTGTTACTTTAACAAAATAAGTTTTTCATTGTTAGGTTATCCCGTATATCTTAAATTTGAAATGATGATACGCCTTTCAGTTCTTATTCTTTATCTAGTTTTTCTGCGAACTAAAAGTTAAAAGTCTTTTAATGTAATTTGAATAGTGTTACTGGTTTACGCAGCGCTTTCCTGAATTTGTCTAATAAAAATATTTTTTAAGCTTCTGTTTTCAAACATTTTAATTTGAAAGTGATATAAAGTTTTTGAGGCACGAGATCTCCATTAATTTTTATAGATATAGTTCCAAACCACAGATTTATTCACTAAAAGAACTATATTACTGAACTAAAACCTGTTATTGTTAGTGTGAAAATAACTAAGAAACTTACTTCGGTTATTTAATGCGGAAGGTGAATTCCAAATCATACTTTGTAAGAGTGAATCAAAATTAGAAAGATGTCTCAGTGTTCATTAACAAAAGATAATTAATATACTAGACTATAAAAAGTGAAAAATGCAACACCTATTTAATAAAAGCATAGGAATTTACATTTGCAGCGAAACTGCATTTAGAAAATTAAACGTAAATTTCAGTATACCGAAAGAAAATTTTCAAATGAAGGATACATGTTAAAACGTTAATTCAAGATTCGAAACAACTGTGTGTTTTAAGTCTATTCGAATTTCATTACTTTCTTTCAGTTTTTTTTACTTTCTTTGATTGTACTTCAGGAGGTTATTTTCCATTTATAACCGCCTGTGAAAAATATACAAAACGATGTTATCATGTAGTTTAGCTGCCTACGTACTTGTCAAGTTGATTCCATCATACATTCAATTTCTACGAGATATTTTATGGGTAGCACTTTATAGTTTTATTTTAATCTTTTGTTTTCTTGTTATCCCTACCCAGCAAACACAGCCGTATCGGGTAAGGGATGGGCCGACATCGGCAGTGCCGTTTCGATGTCGGCATTGGCATGACGGTAACTGGAGCGGTGTCGGTTCTGTGTCGGCAAAATGCGTTGGCGTAGGCAAAAGAAAGGTGATTTCGGCCATGCATCGGTCCGATTGCGGCAAGTCTTTGAGGGTTAACATGCGATTTCGGCTTTGTACCGCATAACCGATATCGGTCCAGAAGTGTAATTTCTAAACTGAACGGTATAAAACCAGCAAGCAGCACATATATGTTGTTAAAGTAATACTTTTTAATTTATGGTTTTGATACTTACTATTTACAATGTTTTTGAGCCTGTATGATTGAAGTGCCCCTTCACAGACAAATAAAAAAAAAAGAATCATTCTATCTGGTTAATTTACCGACTTCGCTTTTTATGACTTAGTATTGAAGGGGTTTCTAACGCCCCCCCCCCAACCCTCAAAGGGGGCAGTTTCTTTCTAGTTATTCATATTTCTAACCAAAATGATATGACTAGAAGGTAAAATTTATTTTATATAAAGTAATAGTTGTTCTTAAGTACTCCCAATTAAAATAATAATAATAAATAAATAAAAATAAAATACCTGCAAAGCAGAACATAAAACGCTGCATTTTAGAAGTTCACAAAAGGTTCCCACCATGGCCGAGAGGATAAGGCACCGAAC
>JAWZYV010013616.1:0-135156 GCA_038373885.1 Cheiracanthium punctorium
GCATATTTTCGAGGGGCCCCCTGAAGCGATGGCCGGAACACTGATGTTTTTTTTTTTGGCTCGCAAAGGGTTCAGCGTTAGCATATTTTCGAGGGGGGCTCCTTGAGGCGATGGCCGGACCCACTGACAGGCACGTGCCAACAGGGGGGGCAGGGGGGTTTATCGCCCCCTCGGTAAATGAGTAGAAGGGGCGAACTATATAATTCGCCCCCTCTGTATTTTAGCCCCTCAATCTGTATTCGCCCCCTCAATAGTTTGCTTACAATGGTTTTCTTCTTCAGGATGGGGGGAAGCAATTTTGCAGCCCTTCCCCTCAAGAAAACGCTTATTTAAACAAACTAATGAGGCATAAACGAAAATTTTACTAGCTCAAACGGTAGGGGAGAGGGGCGAAATAGCTGCCACCCCCCATCCTCTTCCGCACGAAGAAAACTGTTATTTTAAGCAAGCTATTGAGATACAAAAAAAAAAAAAAAAAAAATTGGTAAATTAATTAGTTTACATGAAAATGATACAGGAAATTTGGCTTACACTCGAATACTTTTTTGAGAGGATGTACAGACGAGGTTGAAAAAGATTGAAGCCGATTATTTATAAAAATTGGCAAGGGGGGGGTAAAATAGCTGCCCCTTCTCTGAAGAAAATGATTATTGTAATTGAGCATTAGAAGTACAAACAAAAATTTTCCTGGTACCAAGGTTGACACCTTTTATTTTAAAAACATTTGTTGGTTGAAAGGGGGGGGGATGAGGGGCTTGTGAAATGACTGCCCCCTACCAATGTCAGAAAAAATCGTTCGCCCCCCCACTTTCCAAGACGTTGGCACATCCCTGCCCACTGATGTTTTTTTTTTGGTCTCGCAAAGCGGCCAGTGTTAGCATATTTTCGAGGGGGCCCCCTGAAGCGAAATAGTTAAAAAAAACTTTATAATAAATAAAGACAATATTTTTGTGCATTATTTAAAGTAAACATGAGTTTCGCGCCGAATAGTACCAAACCGCACTTACACGGCCCGCGATTTCTCTAACATCCTAAAGTTTGCCCCGCAACTTTCCAAAGGTTGCCCATGCCTGCTCTAAACTTTTGTAAATTTATACAGGTTTATCGCTTACTGCAGTGTATTACAGAGTGTAGTAAAGCTTGCGAAGAAAGCTTTCAGGTTCCGGAAATAATATACTTTTATTGATGTTCAAAAATTACCTCCCCCCCCCCCACGCTTTCTCGTTTCTTAACCCATTAAATACTAGGGTTACCGTATGGTAACAGCAAACAATGGTTTATAGTATGGTCACATAAAGGATTAGCGTGACCATATGGTCACCTGGCCATATTTACTAAATCTCACATCTGACATCTGAAAAAATAGAAAAGGACATTCTCACTCAAGTAACCCCAATGAAATTAATTTAGTTCAGGGAAAAGATTGAGGGGGAGGGAGGGTAAAATCTCCGTCCTTAATGGGTTAATTATGCGACTGAAACCATGCTACCCTTTCTCAAAACAGAAAGCAATTTCTGTATGAATATTGGTCTGTCGGCCAGTATGCAGACGGAATAGATCATCGACAACCGGCCCCACTATGACCAACTGGATGCAATAGTGAACACGATAGATGGCTGAAGTGCGGAATTCTAAGGTTTTGGCAGATCTAAAGGTCGGGAATTTCGGGCAATTTTCTCCAGAATACGTTTTAGAACCCCTTAAAAAGTTCTCCACACAAGGCAACCTCCTCGGCGTATACCCTTCTTGTTGGTTTTCCTTAACACAATACAATGAATACAACACATCTAAAACCAGTCTTGGCAGCATTTTTCTAAACACGCTTACAAAAATATAGAATCATGAACGATAGTCTTGGTGTTCCCAGAGCGGGACCACTGAGCGTTAAAGGGTTAACCGAAGTTGGTTTCTTCTTCACTTATTTTTTTTTTTTCACTTTCTAGTATCATCCGAAATTTTCTCTTAACACAGATGCATTTTTTAATTTTTCCCTTCCCCCACATTCCTTTTGTATGCAAGCCGTCCTTTTCAAACTACGAGTGCAGATAAATATTTTGAATTCCCTTTTATAGAATTCCATCTAGCAAGCTCAATTCTCGGTATGAGTGTTCTCTTCCCCACTTTCAAACATCCCTGTTCTAAACTGGCGCAGATGAAAATGCTACAGACTTTGTGAAAGATAGTGTTACTGAGTTTTCAAGCCTTTATAGCTCAATCAAAGGTTTAGAAAATTGCGGGGATAGAGAAATCACAGAGTGGTTGAATTGTGACTTGGAAGATGCAGGCTTCCAGTTGCTCAATGGTGAGGAATTAATAGCAGAAGTCCGAAAATCTCCATAAGAAGACGATGATGATGAAGATGAGAATGATTCTGGAGTAATTAAGTTCAGTAATAATGATGCTTTTAAGAGTTTCTCAAAATGCTTTCTTTGGTTGGAACAACAGGAACAGTGTATTGGAACACTGTGATTCCTCTGAACTCATGTTTTTAAGAAAACTTCAGGATAGAGCTGCACGGCAAAGGATGGCCAATGTACACCAGATGAAGCTTCCATTTAAACTACTGTAGGTTTTTGTTTCAGAAATAAATTTATTTTCATTTATAATTTTAATTTATTTAACAGTTAATAGTCATAATAATAGTTCAATGACGATACTACATATTAAACTAGATGATTATTGATGAATTCTCGATTATCCGAAGTAGGTTCGGTCCCAATTACTTCGGATAATCGAGGTTCTACTGTACAAAACATCTCAACCCGCAAAAAAGGCAGAAACAAGCTAAGGGAAACATTCGCTTTCAAAAGCTTACTTTTCCAGTCTTTCCCGCTCTACGTGGACTAAATTAAAAGCAGCAAACTCATGGATTAATACTAAAGGATAGGAATCACCTGCGGGCGAAAAGTTTCTTAAAACGGTCGTAAAAATACCACTTTTCAAATTTTACGCCAGTATATACAGCTAATTACATTTTTGTGCCCCTATATATAACGTGACCATTTATTTTTTCCTTCAAAAAGGGACATCTACTACTTGTTTAGCAATAGAGTATTTATTTTCTTCCTTAAAACGGGACATCTATTGTTTTTAAGGTAATAGTGTAGAAAGACTGAATTTACAGGTCTGGGTATCTTTTAGTTGTTAAGAAAACGCGCAAAAAAGCTTGTGTTAATGTTAAAATCAAAATAAAATGAAAAAAAAAAAACATTGCTAAAACACATATACTATAAAAAATAATGCAAGATGTACGTTTCGAGTGGTACAAGGGGTAGGCCCTTCTTCGACTTCAAAAACACCATCCGACACAAGGCAGGAAGGTAGGAGAGTGAGAAATGTAAACAAAGGGACACACAGAAAAAAGGAAATTGTCATTACGAAGGAAAAAAATTCTTAGAAAACCAGAGTGAAATGCGAAAATTCGGGGAGGGGAGGAATAAGCAAAAGAAGAACATGACTTTAAAAAAAAGAAATAGAACTTAAATAAATTGAAATAGTAGACAAAAAAAGAACATTAAAAAACACAAAAACAATACATCCCCCGGCGCTTTCTTTGCTTCTCGAGAGGGGAGAGAGTGAGGGCAGGTTTCTTTTTTACAGACACTGCCGCTGGATGATTTTAGATTTTTAGCGGCCTTTATTGAAATCGCTACCGTGGGTTGTTCTCTTTCTAAAAACGGGACACTGCAGAGGACCTTTTCTAAAAACGGACATTATGGTGTCCCAAAACTGTGCTTGGGGACAACGGGACAAGCCACCTAAAAACGGGACTGCCCGGTTCAAAACGGGACGTATGGTCACCTTACCTAGTATATATCACTCTAAACTCAATTTTTGGCCTATTTCTAGATGCGTGCCCGTGTAATAATCAGGGCCTGATTACACGTATAACAGCTAAATATTAAAATAGCTTTGTGTGAGATTTAGTACACAATATGTGGTTTATAAGGAATATTTAATAAATAAATAAATAAATAAATAAATAACAGTAGGTAATGTATTAATTTAACTCTGCACTCTGCATCCGGTGCAAAGTTTATTCATTTTTGCTGATTTGCACTTTCACTTCTGATTTTTAATTTCAGTAAGTTAATGATCTCTATGTTTTACATTTATGTATTAGTATTTTAATCTAGGGTGGACTATGCCCACCCTAGAAAGATTTTAGCCCACTCCAGAAAAATTAGATTTTGTATTGCAAAATTGGCGATTGAGCCCTAGGGTTGGCCTTAACCCACCCTAGAAATATTCAAAAAGCCTACCCAGGCATACCAGTGGAAGAAAAGCGTGTCAGGGATGTTGCGCGGAATTTTCCCCCCCGAAATTTCTCTTTCGTTATGTCCCTGCCGCCTGGACTGGGCGTTCGTCAAATCAGAATGATATTCTACTTCAGAACCTCTATACCTCGAATTTTAGTGTAAATTATAAAAATCAGTTCTTAAAGAAGGATTGAGCAAGGGTTTGAGTAATTTTGCCAAGTGTACCAGAAACAGAAAGTAAATTATAGTTTTTGTTAAATTTTTTAAACTAATTTTGCCAAATAGGTATCTAATTTTGCCAAATGTAATAGAATTTTGCGAGTTTTCGCTGGGGGAGACTCCCCCTACCCCCTTTAGCAAGTGCCCTGCCTACTGGGCCTAATGAAAAATCAGGGCTTGGGTGGGGGGCGGTTAGTTGGAAGATTCGTATATACATCCATTTTATGGAAGTGAAATGGGATCTTTCACATTAATTTATTTTTCCTCGGGAAGTGGGAGGAGGCGGTGTCCCCTTCCGCCCCCCCCCCCTTTAATCCGTCCTCGAGACACAGGCTGTCCAAATGTGGTAACACGTTTTAATTCTTTATCCATTAGAGATAGGTGGGCAAAGTAAACTGGGAAAAAACGTAATAAGAAAAAAGACTACGTTACGAAAAAATTCTTCTCGTTAATTTTTTTTAAATTACACTTTTTTAATTTGTATACAATTCCCGTACCAAAAAATTTCTCAATTAGTAAAAGGTGTCCCATATACTAGTGTGGTGACTTATAAAATTTCAGCCTTTTTCATCATAAAATATTTAAAAGATATCTTTAAACAACGATGATCAGGGACTATACATGAAATGCGAACGTATTATGCTAAAGTGCAAAAAATTATTTTCTTGCGTAATTTCTGCACCATCCATCCCTGAAGCGCGACCATCCGACGCGATTTTTTTTTTTTTTTTAAACTTCGAGAGCCATTGAAAAGTGGTTTAAGTCAGTACCAAAGGCGGATCCATAGGGGGAGGGCGCAGGGGGCGCGCGCCCCCTCCGAGAAAAATATATTTACACTAGATAAATGGGGCTTTTAGCAATATTAAGCCGGCTTTACACTAGATAAAATGAGTATTCACGATTTGCGCCCCCTCCGAAAAAAGTTTCTGGATCCGCCCTTGGTCAGTACTACGTTTATCTTCATGCCTTTGATACTTTTAAGAATATAATTCTCAAGTTTTGTACATCACCTCATTAGTGTAAGGGTCACATTTTACTAATTGGATTTTTTTTTTTTTTTTTTTTTTTTTTTTTTAACAGTATTCGTATCCAAATTTACAAAATATAACCTTTGAAAATTTACGAGAGGTGTTGAGGAACGTGTATACTCAATGGTTGTAACGGTGCCTTATTGGAAATGTTTGTGGCAACAATAATAATATCTTTGAATTTTGAGTTTTTCCGTGATGTTATTCTTTTTATGCTTATCGTTATAAAAGGTGTGAAAAGTGTTAAAATAAAAACTGACGTTGTGATTAAAAGCGTTGTTATTTAAAAAGGTTTCTTTTGTGTCCATTTCATCCGTCAATAAAATAAACGAACCAGAAAATCTAATTTTTCAACAAGTGGCGTCCGCTTACAGGACGAAATGGCGATCTAAAGGAAACGAAACAACGGTTGCACCTTAAAGCTATAAGCAAGTAAGTTCAGTAACTGAATATACTATTGTGAAAGTTTTTAAATATGGAAAATTTATTACGAAAGCGTAAGCCCTTAAGGCAGTCATTTACAAATGCTGCCAATGCTTTAGAAGCAGAGATTCGGAAAGATGACATAGATGTTGATCAACTCCGAGTATTGAACTCGCAGTTAGAAAGTAAATTCAATAAACTAGATGAAGTTCAGTCAGAAATCTCTGATATTTTGCTGAAATCTGAAAACGAAAACGAGTATTTGACTGATTTTGAGACTAATGAAACATATCACGATAAATACATCAGTTTAAAAACAAAAGTAGAAAGTAAAATAGCGAATTCCATTCCTGTAGTTATACCTGGAATTCTAGAAAATTCTACAAAGAGAAATTTTAAACTCCCGAAGTTGGAGCTTCAAAAATTTAATGGGGAAACCCGAAATTGGTTAGGATTTTGGGGACAATTTAAGAAAATAGATGAAGATGTAAATATAGATGATGACGATAAATTCCAGTACTTATTGCAGGCTACTGTCATTGGTTCCCCAGCAAGAGAGCTCATAGATAGTTATCCTCCCTCAGGTGCAAATTATAAAGAGGCTATCAAACAGCTAAAATCCAGGTTTGCTCGCGACGAATTACTGGTAGAAATCTACGTTCGCGAACTCTTACGATTGGTTTTAGCTCAAGCAGCGAAAGATGGAAGTATGACTCTATCCAATTTATATGATAAGTTAGAAACTCAACTGAGAGCTTTGGAGACGTTAGGGGTAAAAAGTGAAATTTATGCAGCGATGCTGTACCCTCTAGTAGAGTCTACACTACCGGAAGAAATACTGAGGGCATGGGAGCGATCTCGTCAGCGTAAAGAAAGTAACGCACATACTGAAAACTTAGAAAATTTATTGAATTTTCTACGTATTGAAGTTGAGAGTGAAGAGCGCCTTCATTTGGCACGTACAGGCTTTTCTACTATAGACAAAGTTGGCTCTGTTCCAGCCACAGCTGCCTGTATTTATACAGGAGACTCAAAGAAGAAACCAGTTCAATCTTGCATATGGTGTGATAAGGAAACACATAGTTCCTCCGAGTGCTTTAAGTTGCACAATCTCTCACTGGAGGATAAGAAAAATTTACTAAGGAAGAAAAAGGCTTGCTTTAACTGTTTAAAAGTTGGCCACGGTTCCGAAAAGTGTAAAAGTTCTGTGAAATGTTTATTTTGTAACAAACGTCATGTGACGGTGATGTGCAGAGAATTAAAAGGTTCTAGAAATCCTAAAAGGGAACAACCTAAACTTTCCAATGAAACGAGTGAAACATTGTTGTCTAACCCAAAAATGCAAACAACACTTCTGCCAACTATAGTGGTGAAGATTGTTCATAATGGGAAAACAGAACTTGTGAGAGCACTTTTTGACAGTGGTTCACAGAGATCTTACGTACGGAAAGACATAGTAAGGAGACTAGGTTTAAATCCGTCAGATCAGGAGACTTTAAGTCACAATCTGTTTGGAGGAGTTGAAACGGAGTTTCAGGCACATGGAATTTTTGATATAGAGATACGAAGTATGGACGATGAATTTAAATACGAATTATCGGTTCTAGATAAAGACAAAATTTGCGGATACATTCCAAGGGTGAAATTCAAACATATAAGTTCCTTACTTCGGAAATATAAGATTAAAATTAATGATTCTAGAAGAGATGCTCCAGAGATCGTATTGTTAATAGGAGCAGATTATTCTGGGCAATTGATGAAAAATAATGTCCTTCAGATCGATAGAAACCTCATTGCTATTGAAACAAAGCTCGGTTGGACACTACAAGGCCCGGTGAATAATCAGGCTACCTTGCTCGATACCGTCGGACTTTGCTATTTAGATCTCACTGAACTTTGGAATCTAGAGACAATTGGCATAAAAGATCCGGTAGAAGTAAAGACAAAAGAGGATTTAGATGCTGAAACTGTCAAATACTTTCAAGAAAATATCAAAGTAATCGAAGGCAATAGATATGAAGTCTGTTTGCCTTGGAAGGATAGCCATCGGATTCTTGGCGATAACAAAGCCAAAGCGGAGAAGAGGCTTATCTCTAATACCCGAAGACTTCAGAAAATAGGATATTTTGGAGAATACGATGTTGCTATCAAAAGCTGGCACGAGGAAGGTATAATAGAAATAGCTCCAAATAATGGTGCTACGGGTCACTATTTAGCTCATCAAGCGGTAATCAAGAATTCCAGTCTGACTACAAAGATTCGACCTGTTTTCGATGCGTCGTTAAAGGATGAAGATGGTAATTCCTTAAATGCTTGTCTTGAAAAAGGACCTAATATGATAGAAAGCCTTCCAAACCTTTTGATGCAATTCCGACAACGTGCAATTGGTGTTACCGCTGACATAAGAAAGGCTTTTCTGCAAATTAGCTTGTGTGCTAAGGACAGAGACTTCTTGAAATTCCTATGGTGGAAGGATACTAGTCGAAACGAAATAGTTACCTATAGGCACTGTCGTGTTCCATTCGGCCTTTCCTCAAGCCCATTCTTGTTGGGAGCAACAATTTCCCACCATTTGGATAATGCTCCGCAGGATTTAAGAGGAACAGCGGTTAGATTAAAGACGTCATTCTATGTCGACAACTGTGTTGCCAGTTTCGAAACAGAAGAGGAAGTGGTCACATTCAAAGAAGAATCTCGAACTCTGATGTCTTCAGGAGGGTTTGACCTTAGAGGGTGGATTGCTGCACCGTTCAGAAGCATGAGCATGACTTCCGATCAAAAGATCGTTTCAATTCTAGGGCTCTCATGGGACACTGAAAGTGATGAAATTTATTGCAGTTTACCCCCTTTGACCTTTTCTGAGAATGTCCATACAAAGAGATCTCTGTTGTCAGTTTCACAAAGGATCTTCGACCCTATTGGATTTACTAGTCCGACAACGTTAATTCCAAAACTGATTCTGCAAAAATGGAAGATGAAACTTTCCTGGAAATGGAAGATGAAACTTTCCTGGGATGAAAATCTTCCACAAAACATAGAGAAGGAGTTTCAAGCTTGGCTCAAAAGGGTGCATTTCTTGAACTATTGTAAAATTCCAAGAAGACTTGTGATGGGACCCTTTGATGAATACTCTATTACTCTACATTGCTTCAGTGATGCAAGTAAGGTGTCTTATGCAGGATGCGTTTTCTTGCGTGCGTCTTTTAAAGACAAAACTTCTATACAGTTGGTATTATGTAAATCAAGGGTAGCGCCTACCAAAGAAGTAACTATTCCTGGATTAGAGTTGCTTGGGGCACTTATAGCTGTTCGTTTGTATTGTCAAGTCATTTCTGCTCTCAATCGGACAAAGTGCCAAGCGTACTTTTGGAGTGATTCATCTACAGTTTTGACTTGGATAAAAAGTTATTCCCACTGGAGTGTTTTCGTGGCGAACCGCGTTGCTGAAATAAGAAGATGCACAAATCCTGAAGACTGGCATTATATAAAGGGCTCAATCAATCCAGCAGATCTTCCTTCTAGAGGGTGTAATGCCAAAACATTGCTACAGAGTAGATGGTGGGAGGGACCCGGCTGGCTTAAACAGGAGCAAATTAAATGGCCTATGTATGAAGTGGCAGAAGTAGATGAAAAAAAGGTTGATTCAGAGAGAAGGAAAAACGTGGTTTCTAGCATTTCCTGCATGACCCCGAACTTCACTGATGCATTTACTCGATTTTCTAGCTATTATAAGAATGTGAGGATGTTAGCTTGGATCTGTAGATTTTTTATTATCACTCGCCATGGGGAAAATGCAAAATGTAAAGAGTTAACCTCAGAAGAAGTGAGTTTTGCAGAAAAAGGGTTGTTATATTTGATACAAACTGAGAGTTTTCATAATGCAAATGGTAAGGCCTTAAAGGGTATACATACATTTAAGGATGACTGTGGACTTATTCGAGTAAGAACTAAACTAGTTTTAGGCGAAGAAAGCAAAGACTTTAAGTGTCCCATCCTGTTGCCAGGAAATCATACACTAGTTCATCGCCTAGTTGAACAGAAACATCGGCAATTGCAACATGCAGGTGCAAGGACATTGATCTCCAACTTGCGAGAAAATTATTGGATTGTCGGTGCAAGACGACTTGTGAAGAGAATTTGCTCTAAATGTGTTATTTGCAGAAGATTCAAAGGAAAGTCCATCCAGCCGCCATTCGCACCCCTGCCAAAGGACCGTATAAAATATGCTGGAGTTTTTGAGGTTACCGGTATCGATTTAGCTGGCCCACTCTACGTGTTGTCAGGTGAAAAGGCATGGATCGTAATTTTTACGCGTGCCATTAATCGTGCTGTGCACTTCGAATTAGCGAAGTCTTTATCAACAGATTCCTTTATTATGGCACTCAGAAGATTCTTAGCCAGAAGGGGAAGAGTAAGCGTTATATATACAGACAACGGTACCAACTTTGTGGGGGCCAGTAATGCTTTAAGCGAGCTGGATTGGAAGAAAGTAATGGAGTTTTCAACAATTGAGAAGATTACGTGGAAATTCAATCCTCCAACCGCTGCCTGGTGGGGAGGATTTTGGGAACGGTTGGTGCGGATGGTAAAGGAGCTTTTAAGACGAGTTTTGGGCTCTAAAACGATTAGTTATATTGAATTAGAAACTATACTATATGACTGCGAAGCGACCATGAATTCAAGACCACTGACTTACATAGCGGATGAAACGACGGAGCTAAAGCCCTTAACACCTTCACATTTTCTTCAAAGAATTCCGCATAGTGAAGTCAATGATCTGGATACTATTGATGGTAACAGCTTAAATCGCCGTTTGCGGTACCTACAAAAGCTCCGAGTTGATTTACGCTCGAGATTCAGAAATGAATACTTGGCCATGTTAGTCCATAGAGGAGAACGAAGAGGAGACACATTACAAGTGGGTGATGTGGTGCTGATTGGAACTCCGGAGAAACGCATCAATTGGCCTTTGGGGCTTGTTGTACAGGTATTTCCAGGCCCAGATGGTCATGCAAGAGTAGCGAAGGTAAAAACGGCTCACGGGGAAAAGATAAGACCCGTCCAAAACCTCTATTCTTTAGAAGTGGCTCGTCCTTTAAATAGTAAGTACTTTTATTATATCTGTAATTGAAAAATAACACATGTTTAATTAGAACAGTGCATTCCAAAAATAATATATCTATCATATAAAGTGCAATTAACGTATTCATAAAACTACAATAAAAACTAGTAAAATATTAAATGCCGACAACACAACAGTATAAAAGTTAACTAACTCTTCTCAACGGGGGCGTAGCTCAGATGGTAGAGCGCTCGCTTAGCATGCGAGAGGTACCGGGATCGATACCCGGCGCCTCCACTTTTACTACTTAATTTTTCGTCGTTTCGTTGAATAAAGGTTGAGGTTTTTTCTTTCCCTTTTTCCATAACCAGTGTTTAAAAATTTTTTAAATGTCATGTCTGTAGCAGCTGTATTTATTTTGACAAAAAAAAAAAAAAAAAAAAAAAAAAAAAAGCTACCAAATATCGAGGAACCGCTGAATTTTCAGATTCAAGATCAACGCAAAATTTCAAACACAGGTTAAACAGTTCGAGAAAAATAATTTCATTCATTTTTCACAATCTACCGAAACGTCAAGAATAGGATGAAGGATAAATTTCTTTTCTTTTAATTTTTTTTATGGAATTCCCCCCCCCCCCCCAAGATTTGTTGGCATATCAGTTTATCAGATATACCGGGGAGTGATTCAAAAATAGATGTTAAGGCGATTATTTTTTAAACCGTAAGTGATCAAAACATACTTCCAATTAGAAAAGTTCGTCAAATTAGGAGTAGCTTTCACATAGGGCATTTTTTTTACCTGTGGGTTGTATACATTTTATTATTATTATTGGATAGCATTTAATGGACTGTAAAAAGTACAAATAACTGGTAACTATATCTTATAAATTATTGCTACATAAAAATTACTCTAACCAATATCCAGTGCTACATTCTCTCAAATATCATTTGAATATTTTACGCATGGAATCTCAATTAAAAAAATTATTAATATAATGAGTTAAATATTTTAAAAATACGACGTTTTGTGAAGCAAATACTGAAAAATGTATATGTCGTGCGTGAGTGGTTTAGGAACAGCACAAACGGCAACGTCCATCTGGAATATTTTATTAAGGCATAATTAGACTATTTACAAGTTTATGTACAGAGGAGTTTGGAAGTATCTCGAAGTCAGGGAGAGCTGCTCTGCGGTAAATGTCTCCTGGTTTTGTTAGTTAAGTTCACAGAGTGTCCGCTAGGCGGCAGCTCTGTCTTTCCATCATTTAGTTGGTCCACAAAACTATAACAAAATCCTCATTTGTTAAATTAACAGACATGGGAGGCGCCTGCTGGCGAGACACCTTTATGATTGACAGGTTAGACCCTCCTAGGCAACAAGTATTGCACCATGTTTTGAAATTATAACTTATAATCCAGATGCCCCCAAAGTGAAAGATGTTTTTAATTAAATCATCGCTTGTATGACATATATATCTATGTACAAACTGAAAAACAGTCTTTTCCCCAGTCCCCTCAATTACTAACACTTATATTTGGTCAGTCCTCCGAACAGGAGCCGATTTGTCGAGTCAGGGCCGGCCCAAGTGGGGTGCGAATGTAAGCGATCACCTATGGTCCCGTGCCTGGGCCTTTTTTTTTTCTTTGATTATCACATTAGACCAAGCATGGTAGATGGTTGTGATATATCCCGAAAAAAGCCAAGAAATAAAACTAAAATGCACTAGCAGTACCTTACATAAGACATGACAGTAAAGATGCCCCGCTCTTTCGGTTCGCCTGGGGCCCCTCACGTCCCTCCGACCGGTCCTGGTCGAGTTGGGGACCGTGGGCAAAAGCTTCATTGGGGCTCTCCTTCTTTCAAAATTTACAAATTTTTAAACTTAAAGAACAATTTGCTCCCCCCCCCTTATGTTGAGGTAGCGGGCGCTTGCCCCGAATGCCCTCCCGGAAATCAGGCCCTGCCTCTGAACTAGATTCGAAGCCCTACCTAACATTTCTTCCTGGTTACGACCCTGGTTTGGCTCCTAGCACAAAACAGGATGGAAAAATTATTTATATATTTATTTAATGAAACGTTGCCGTAGCAGAACTTTTGGACAGTTAGATCTCGACTCAGTTTACATATTATAAACAGCGAATCCTCCAGTTAATACATAATTTTTTACAGGTAAAAAATTTTAGCCAGTTGAAGCCCCGTGGTGTAACGGTTAGCGCATCGCGCTGCTGTCCCACAGGTCCGGAGCTCGAATCCCGGTCTGAGCAAGGTCGACTCAGTCTTTCATCCCTTGAGTGGGTCAATAAATTGAGGACTAAGATTGCTTGGGGTCAAACACTGGGGCTTCACGTCATCCGCACCCCTGAGCTCATCGTCGCGAAGGAGCGGTTTGGCAGCGCAGGCCTTGTCCCCACAGTGAGTTGTTGCGCCAATATTTGACGTTTTGATTGTGAAGGTCATTTTAATTTTACTTGAGGAAGATCGTGTTTAAAATCGGTATTCAGTAGTTATAAAAACTTTTTAAAATTTTAAAACATCCGTGAGAGTGTGAGTTCGGTCTTATTACTTGAAAAAACCAAAATCACCATTTCTCAAATTGAGATTTTATTGAATAAGCTGACAAATATGCATCTTTTTATCAAGACGGGAAAAAAAAAAAATCTCTAAGTTTAGCCAAGACATTCTACTTAAAGTAAAATTTAACTGGCTAAATGTTTCAAACTTCCTACCACAGGTGGCAGCACCAAAATGATTTATACTTTCACGGTAGAGATGAGTTCGGGCTCATTTTTTGAAGCCCGAGCCGAGGACTTTTCATCCGAGCCCGAAATTTCAGCTAAAGATAAAAAAAAAATTCAATTACTTCATTGATAGAATAGAATAAATTTTGCCGTTTGTGCAAATTAAAGACAAATACAGTTGCAAACTCCCAATGCACTTTCTAATTATTTGTATCCATCTTTTACCAAAAAATGTCAGATCTCATGACTAAGGAATATAAACCGCCGTTCTAAAATATCCAAAGAGCTTCACGCACCTTCTAGGCGCCCGTGCCGTTATTTTTATTTGTTTATTTATTTATTTATCTTTTATAAGTACTTTTATTTTCCTCAGGAATCACTTTTTAAAATCTGTTTCAAGCAGTATGTTCAATAAAGGAGAAATTTTTCATGAGCCCGAGCCCGAACACAATTGTGAATTTCAGAACCCGAGCCCGGTTCGAGGCTGAGCCCGTCTCATCTCTAATTCACGGCCATGTAACTCAAAAGAGAGAGAATTCGTACATCCTAGTTTTCTTGCGAATTTACAAATATTACCAAGAAATAACATCCATAATTAGTGACCAGACGTCCTGCGTTTCGTGGGACAGTCCTGTTTTTTATCTATATGTCCTGCTGTGTCCACAGAATAGAACCCTAAAATGTCCCGCTTTTCCATTCCTGCCCCGCCAAAGTTCTGCATTATGAAAAATAAATAAATAAATGTAAAATAAATTGGTGATAAATTAGCATGAAAATGACGGTGTTATTTACAAAGTTTTCTGTTACTTATATTTAACACCAGTTTTTTTATTGATAAAAATATCAATGGATGGTGATTCTACAGTTAATGTTAGAAAGTTATCCAAAAATTAACTATAAGATTATTTAAAAACTAAGTTCATATTATAGGCCTATTTTATGTCTATATTTTTTCAACTCATTTTTCTCATAAAAGTAGAAAATGAGATCATGTGTAGGAAAAAAAAAAAAAAAAGGGGGGGGGTGGAGGGGAGGGTCGAGATTGATTATTTATTGGGTTCCAAAAATTGCCGCTTTATCTATAATGCAAATGTACCAGCCTTTTTTTAATTAACCGAGCCATTACAATTTTCTTCTATCTGCAAAATTATGCAACTTGACGGCCTACCTCCCTTTTAATATGAATATCTATATAAATAAAATTAGACTTTTGTCTGTACATTTCTTGGAATTCAAAAATTTTGCGATTTCTATCAGTTTCAAGCACCCGGGAATCCGATGCGACCCTCAAAAAAAAATGTCTGTCTGTCATTCTGTCCGTGACGCTTTTTTTGTTTAAGCATCACGTAAAAACGACTGAAGCGAATGATGTGAAATTTGGTGTCATGATAGGTGGTCACTCAACTTAAAACATAGGCGTCGAATTTTTAAAAAATCTTGATTGGATTTTGAGATTTTGCGAAAATCCTTTCAAACTGCGTAAATTTGTGTTCAAGCATCACGTAAAAACGACTGAAGCGAATGATATGAAATTGGGTGTCATGATAGGTGGTCACTCATCTTAAAACATAGGCGTCCAATTTTTAAAAAATCTTGATTGGATTTTGAGATTTTGCGAAAATCCTTTCAAACTGCGTAAATTTGTGTTCAAGCATCACGTAAAAACGACTGAAGCGAATGATATGAAATTGGGTGTCATGATAGGTGGTCACTCAACTTAAAACATAGGCGTCGAATTTTTAAAAAATCTTGATTAGATTTTCAGATTTTGCGAAAATCGTTTCAAACTGCGTAAATTTGTGTTCAAGCATCACGCAAAAACGACTGAAGCGAATGATATGAAATTGGGTGTCATGATAGGTGGTCACGCAACTTAAAACATAGGCGTCCAATTTTTAAAAAATTCTGATTGGATTTTGAGATTTTGCGAAAATCGTTTCAAACTGCGTAAATTTTTGTTCAAGCATCACGCAAAAACGACTGGAGCGAATGATATGAAATTGGGTGTCATGATAGGTGTGTCACTCAACTTAAAACATAAGCGTCCAATTTAAAAAAAAAATCTGATTGGATTTTGAGATTTTCCGAAAATCCTTTCAAACTGCGTAAATTTGTGTTTAAGCATCACGTAAAAACAACTGAAGCGAATGATATGAAATTGAGTGACATGATAGGTGGTCACTCATCTTAAAACATAGGCGTCGAATTAAAAAAAAAATCTTGATTAGATTTTGAAATTTTGCGAAAATCATTTTAAACTGCGTAAATTTGTGTTCGCACATCACGTAATAACTGCAAAGGTGAAAAAATGATATATGGTGAAATGATAGGTGGTTACTCACCTTAAACTATAAGCATCTAATTAAAAAAAATCCATGAGATTTCGAGATTTTGTGAAAATCGTTTAAAACTCAGTGAATCTTTGTTCCCGTATTACGTAATAACGACTAAAGCGAATGACATGAAATTTGGTCACACGATAGATGGTGCTCAACCTAAACTATAGGAGTCCAATTTTTTAAACATTTTTATTAGATTTTGAGATTTTGTGAAAATTCTCTCAAAATACGTTATATTTCTTCAAACATCACGTAATAACGACTAATACGAAATTGAGTGATATGATAGGTAGTTGCTAATCTTAATTTATAAGCGTTGAGAGAGAGAGAGAATTAAAATATTTTGCTTACATTTTGAGATTTTTCGAAAATCGTTTTAAAATGCTGAAAATTTGTTCCAGCATCACGAAATAAAGACTGCAGGGAATGAAACGAATTTGGGTGACAGGATAGGTTGTCACTCAACTTAAATTCTAGGCTTCAAATTTTTCAAAAATGTTGATTAAATTTTGAGATTTTGCGAAAATTATTTCAATATGCGTAAATATTCGTTCGCGCATCACATAATTACGACTAAAGCGAATGAAATGATATTACTTAGTTACTCTCTAACCTGTAATATTTTAACAATACATGAAAATTATAACTTCGCTTTCTTTACTTTGGCAACATACTACATCCATTCTGTGTACTCTGCAATGCTGACGAAAGTTCTTGCTTTTTGGAAAATTTTCATTCACTAACCCGTCGAGGACGGGTACTTCAGCTAGTTCCTTATATGAATATCCCTTATTTGTTTATTTATTTATTTATCTTTTATAAGTACTTTTATTTTCCTCACGAATCACTTTTTAAAATCTGTTTCAAGCAGTATGTTCAATAAAGGAGAAATTTTTCATGAGCCCGAGCCCGAACACAATTGTGAATTTCAGAGCCCGAGCCCGGTTCGGGCTGAGCCCGTCTCATCTCTAATTCACGGCCATATAACTCCGAAGAGAGAGAATTCGTACATCCTAGTTTTCTTGCGAATTTACAAATATTCTCAAGAAATAACATCCATAATTAAAGTGACCAGACGTCCTGAGTTTCGTGGGACAGTCCTGTTTTTTATCTATATGTCCTGCTGTGCCCACAGAATAGAAACACTGGAGGAAACGACTAAAGAAATATAAATACTAAACCATTTAAATACTAATACCATCTAAATACTACTAAAGAAATATAAATACTGGAGGAAACGACTCCTCCAGTATTTATATTTCTTTTTTTTTCAGTACATCTCTGACCAGTCACGTATTTTTTTCCGCATTTATCTAATTAAGACTGAAAATTGGTGTACTACTCTGTACTGAAAATATTTTCTGAGTCAAAGGAATCCAGACTTTGTTTAATGTTTATTTTACTTTGGGCGTTAGGGAAGAGAGACTAGTTTTGGTTTGGCAAATTTGTTTTTCTAGGCATGTTAATATTTTGTTTAGCAAAGTACTTTTTTTTTTTTTTCTTTCCATTTGTATGCAACATTCCCGGTCGGGCATGTTGAAAATTCCCAAATTTTTTTTATTCCTGCATCGTATGAAATTTTGATCTGGTACACAGACGTAGTTCCCTCAAAAAAATTTCTGAATATTCCCTTATTCATAAAGCATCATTTGTCTCCTTCCAGGGCCGGCCCGAGGGATCATGCGGGACCCCAGGCGAACCGGAAGAGCGGGGCCTCTTTTCTATCATGTCTTATATAAGTTATTAATAGCACTGATAGTACACATATCTTTATTTCTCCGTTTTTTTTCGGGTTATATCGCAACCATCTACCAAGCTCGGTCTGCAGTAGAATGCGATAGCTCGAGGAAAATGTTAATTTTATATCATTATTCAAATCCCATATGATAGCAGGGAAAAGAAATTAAGAATTCTTACTTGTGTTTTAATTAATGTCTATGATTCCACACAAATTCGATATACGCGATCACATTAACAAGAACAACATGTCTGTGATTTATAACAGCGGCTTCTAAAAATAAACTGCCTCACCATGGCACAGTGGTTACGCCACTGAAAATGGTAGACAGCCGAGGTGTGAAGGTCCCGGGTTCGGGTCCGATCGCGCGGCTGTCGATCTAACGGTCTGGAGTTTTGGTAGGTTTTCTCCAGATGTGACTTGGATACGCGTTAGAACTCCTTAGAAAGTCCTCCTACCAAGGCATCCCCCATCCTAGGCAGATACCCCGCGTGCAGGTTTGCCTTAAAACAAAACACACCTCTAAAAATAAACTATTTTCCAATTTGAAATGAAAAGCAACTTTCATCTTATTTGAAAAAAAAAAAAAAAAAAAAACAGAAGAAAGGGGGAAAAAGTGAATATCGTACTAGTAAGTGAAACGTAAGATCTGAAAAACGCCCCCCCCCCCACACACACACATAGAGCTAACACAGACTCATTCTGCAGATGTGTACGACTCTGCTCTCCTCCTCCCCTTTTATTGCGTACTTAGTAGTAGACATTATATTGGTGAAAATTTAATTAAAGGGAGTATCACTGAACAAAGAATGAGCCCGAGTCGTAAATGTTACTGCAGTTGTCTCAGGTGTGCATAGCTCGTTACTTATTTAATTTCACTTATATTTCGCTGGCGTTCTTCATTAATCTTAATTTAAAAAAAAAAAAAATCTAAGATTTTTTTTTGCACTGGAAACTTTAATAAGTAAGAAAATGAAGATGGTTAAAAAAACTTTTTACTTTTATTAAAAATCATAAACAAAATTTACAATTAATCTGGTTTGTAAGGCCCTGGCCACCTTGAACTTAAAATGAAGCACACCGTGTTCGTTAATTTGTAAAACAGTCACAGCCAGCAATACCGGCAAGACAAACGGGACCATTGCCCAAGGCCCACACATTTTAGGGACCCCAAACTCCAGAATTCTCTACTATTTAAAAAATATTTCTACAATAAAATTTCAGAACGGAACAAATTTCCCAGTTATATTATTTTTGAGTTATGAAGTGTAAAACAATGTAAATAATTCAAATTTACACTTGTATGAACTAATTTTAATCAACTAACATTAAAAAAGAAAAAAATATATATTTAAAACTTTTCAGAATATGAGAATGAAAATTTTTTCCTGGAAAGGGAAGGGTTGTGGGGCTCCCCCCCCCCATTTGCCCACAACTGCGTTGATCGGGCTCTGGTCATAGCAGAGGGTGTGGTTATGTCTCTTAAATTACTGAGGAACAGTACGTGATGTAGCACTCCTGAGTTTGAGAAGTCCTTGTTGATATAAGAATCGAAAGGAAAATTCTAAAAAACAAATTAATGGAACTTTAGAGAAGCTAATAGAAATTTGTTATTTGCTTTTATCTGTTCCGTACTTTTGGGGCCAAAATACGGCGTCAAATATTCCTTTTCTCTGTATGGGAAAAATAGTTGCTTATGGCTATGGGCCTTTAAATACAGGGTGTGTCACAATCCCCCCCCCCCCCCAACCTCTTTCTAGACGATTTTTTTTTTTTTTTAATCGGGTTACATAAAAGATCCGTGTGTTCGTGTCAAAGACTAAATTTACGCCAAAGGATCACAACTGCATTTGTTACCATTTTAAAACGAGTGTGTGAGTGTGAGAAGAATTTGACTTTAGACTTGATATCTGCCGCATCATGAAACAAGGACAGATTGTAGGGAGCGGCGGGGCAACCACCCCAATTGAGAAAAAATAAATTAATGCAAAAGATCCCATTTTACTTCCATAAAATGGACATATAAACTTCTAACTGCCCTCTCCCCCACCCCGAGAAAACTGCATTAATCCGTCCCTTTCACATGTTACATGACTTTTGTGAAATAAAACATGTAACATTTCTTTCTTCAATAAAGTCAACTTTGTGGCTGTATTGGTAATTCTTTATTTTTTTATAAGCCTTTCAAGCCCGGGAGGGAATTGTGACACACCCTGTACTTGGGGAGGAGGGGTCTATTTGCACCCTACGCCCGACAGTAGAGTATAATTTCGTTTAATTTATTATTATTTCATGAGGGTTGTGCAGTGGCGTAACCAGAAATTTTTTAGAGGGGGGGGGGGCGTTACGACTACAGCAACTCACATACATGTATACTTGTGTGTAATAAGGGAGTGAAGAATGTAAAGCTGCGGGAAAAAAAATGTCCCACTTGCTCTTTATTTCGCCGTCGTTCGTCATACAGGAAAGTTATATATATCATTCGTTTGCAAATAACTCATACTTTAATTTGCTGCTAATTTAATTTGCATAAGGGGCCGTCTTCATATTTCATTCTGCATCAACTTCGTTTTTATCAATGGCAACACTGTATTTTGACTTTATTAAACGAAAGAAAACCTTCAAATTACCCTGAATATAAATTTTCATCAATTTTCTACGACAATTTCCGGAGATATTGCGAATTATTTTTTGCGCGTTTTTAAGGGACTTTCTGCAAATTGAAAAACGCTATTTGTAGGTTTCTAACTTTTCGCCTTTCATTCATTTCGCTCAAGATAGTTAAAAGAAATAAACATTATTTTCAAGGAAAATATTTTTTCCATCGCGCTTAAGTTTTTTGTAGTAAGAATATCAAGAGTAGAAATTAGAATATTTAGTCAGTGGTCCAAATGAACCGTGAGTTCATAAGTTCCCTGGTTCGTACACATGATTTAAAAGAAAAATGCAAAACGACTGCTCACGATTTTGAAAATCTTTCTAATTTTGAAATTGTTATTGAGTATTTCCCTTGATGGTTCTCTTGGACAGGTGAAATGTTGGCAGGAGTGAGAGGCTGCTCTCTGCTCTTCTGAATACAAGCATGAATGTTAAACAGCTACGGTCAAACTTAAAGAATGGTTTCATGATTGAAAATTTATTTGTTTGAATTCCATGTAAAAAACGCAATTACTTTTTTGCCGACCCAATATTATCACTGTGTTTCTTATTTCAATTTCTTCACTTAATATCATCGTCTGTAAAGTGCAATATTCTTATAAGACTTTTGGCGGAATTTTAATTTATATTCAGATGAAAATTTAGACAGAAAAACGTGATTTTGAATGTTTGATAAAGTATGGGGAATTCCAAAGACCTAATGTTTCCGATATTAAAAAAGGTCAAATTCATGCCTCGAATATTGCGGATGTTAGTTTTTCAAAAATAGGACGTTGTATTAGAAGACATACATCTACTGCATCTAATTCTATACCTGGAAAATATTTTATTTGGGGGAATATGGTAGCGGGCGCAACAATAAACGCTTTATAGAATCACCATCAAAAGGTATAAACCTCTAATTTATTTGCTTCAAAATTTGATATTTTTTAATACCGCTATCTTTTACTGTGTTTTGCGCAAAAGAAATCCAATTTACTTTTATTTTAAGCAATTTTCAAAAAATTGTCATTTAATAAATTTATATATGGTCCCTTAACTCATGAAAATAACATTTTATTTATTATAAATTAAACTATCGAACGTAAAATTTTGCACAGCCATGTAATATTACTTTCTGCATCTATTTCCATCGAAATCTGGCTATGTTTCTATTCATAATTTTTTATGAATATTAATTTAATAATTCATAATTTATTTAAAATCATAACATTAAATTATGTTTGGGTCGTTTAGTTCTAATAGTACGAATAAAAATCAGCTTATTATCAATATTATATGAGATATGATTTAAAGTATGAAAAAATATTTTAACATATGGGGAGGGGGATTTTGAGTGCTCATAACTCACCCATTTTCAGTTCAAATTTATTGAAAATGGGTATCCGGGGTTAAAATGAACTAAATTTTTGAAATATGAAGTGAAATCTAGGAGTTGCTACTGGGAAAA
Source organism: Cheiracanthium punctorium (assembly GCA_038373885.1). Classification (NCBI taxonomy): domain Eukaryota; kingdom Metazoa; phylum Arthropoda; class Arachnida; order Araneae; family Cheiracanthiidae; genus Cheiracanthium; species Cheiracanthium punctorium. The sequence continues at coordinate 21,916 of JAWZYV010013616.1, forward strand.
AAAAGTTGGTGTGTTAATATGTAGATGGCACCTTATGCAATTTTTATGCATAGCAATTTAAAGTGTACGTCAATCGAAAACGATTGGTACCTGCAACTTTGCTGTACGACGATCGACGGCCGAAAAAAGTTCAAGTGGGATTTTTTTTTTTTTTTTTCCTGCAGCTGTACATTTTGTATGGCAAAGAATTCCTCATGGTATGGGGGGTTGTGACAGCCCTAGGCTACGCCAGGGGGGGGGATATCGGGATATATCACCCCCCGAAATTTTTGGATTAGTGATAAAATTCCGTCTATTTATACACATATAAGTTCATATCCCCCCGCCCCCCCGAAATTTTTTCCAGGCGCATACCCCCCCCCCGAAAAATTTTCCTGGCTACGCCACTGGTGTTGTGTTGGGATAGATGCAAGATGAGACAGATTTACAGTTTTTATACAAGAGACGCTCCTTTTTTAATTTTGCAGCCAGCCATCCTTAGTTTGAAATTACATGCATACCTCTCCGTGAACAAAACTTTGTCACATTACTTCAGCATTTAAGGGGATAAGTTTTTTCACATTTAAGTGATGTGCCCTAATTTGGACCTTTTAATGATACTCTAAGAGGTAACTGCTATCTTTATCCTGTTTATCAATTTGCACACTGGTAGGGCATTAAACCCGGAAAACATTCCAAGAAAAAAGAAAATTATTAAAAAAATAAAACATTTAACTGGTACAATTTTTTTTTTTTAAATTAAATATGGCCATACCTTCTTTTGATGGCTTATGGTGCCAAGGATGGTTTAGGTAAAGGGTGTAGGCACATTCCCTTGTCCAGCATGGTGAAAACTGTTTTAAAATTATGGTTTCGTTCAAATGAAGTTGCACAAAAACTGAACTCTCAAACTCTCACTCTTAATGCGATAAGAAACCAGGCGCGGGGCCTTAGGCAATCGCCATATTCTATTTACAAGGGGAAGCTCAGACATTGGGATCATCGATTTTGATGAAATGTTGGGTTATAGGTGACCCACAGTAAAGTAAAATGCCAAAGAATTAGCCGCCAAATCTCGTTTATTTTTGTGAAAATGCCATTTAAGCATTTGATACATTGTTATATACCAATTATTTGGCAAATCGTTCAAGTTCTCGAGGCGCCGTGGATCCACTTGATGACAAAGACCAAAAGGTCCCAACTCAGTCTGCTCTGCCTTTTAATTTTTTTTTTTTTTTTTCTCCCTTAGAAATTCATAATACAGTTTAAAATTATTAGAAAATTGACGTGGCCCGGGTGGCAAGGTGAAAAAAAAAATATGGTGGCCGGCCGGACACTTAAATATAATATGGTGGAAAACTAAAGGACCGAAATGGGGCAGAATGCTGAAACTTAGAATGAATGGGGCGGCAAACTGAAGGACCGCACCGGGCGCCGATAACCCTAGCGCTACACTGCTAAAGCAAAAGATCATTATTATGCTCCTTTTTTGGCAAAAGTATAATGTCTTTCAATTGCTTTATTCGCAAATCGCACGTTTTTTAGATCGATTTGAGTGGATAAAGCCACTGAACATAGTTGACGCCGGAAGTGTTGAAGTGCGGCCGCGCGACTGTCGGTCTGGAGTTTTTGTCGGTTTCATCAAATGTAACGTCAATACACGTTAGAACTCTTTAAAAAGTCGAGCAACAAAGGCACCCCCCTTAGGAGATATCCCTTGTCTAGGCTTGCCATAACAAACAAGCAAATCCCGCAAAATTTTTGAATGGCAAAACATTGTTTTGTTATGGCATACTTTCTGTATCATCCTTAATTATGTATGGTTAGTAAATAGCTGTTACACATTAAGAATAATATGTACTAAGAAAGCCGATTAAAAAGAGGAAAGCGTTTAGGGGGAAATTAAAAAAAAAAATGCTAGTGCGCAAAACTATTAAAAACACAAAGAGCAATAACTATATACAGCTGGCGACGAACTCTGGAATAATAAGCCATACGTTTAAATGCTTTGTTTGATAATTCGCATCTACTTATTTATGAAACGTAGCTACCGATATTTGAGGATTGACAGATGGACTCTCAAATTTTAGATAACTTAAGAAAATTTTGATTTTCCCAACCGTATTTTCTTCCCCCAACTCCTAAGTGAAATGTTCAGGTAGTTCTGCCCGGACGATCGGGCTTCTCATTGAGTCAGCAAAAACAAAACTACTAGAGAGGCCCCTTTTCGGGTTACTCGGCTCGCGCAAATGCAAAGGCAATGAAAAAGGCAGTAACAGTATTTCGATCTGAAAGAATAGAATATCTGAAAAAGGCATTTATGAGAAAGATCCGATTTCATAGACGGTTTTCGTGAAAGGGCCGCTTTCAATCGAACCTATTTTTATGATGGAGTTATTGTACTCAATCGTATTTCTGTGAAGGAGCCGTTTTAATTAACGTATTTTCGTGATGGGCCGCAAATGGTATGTAAGAAACAAAAAGTGGTGATTGCTGACCAATAATAATAAAAATGTAAAAGCAGGAGGGCACTAAAAAGACGATAAAAGGGCCGCCGGGCACTGCGCCCTGCAAAATCAATCTAGAGTCAACACTTACAATAAATGCAGATAAGAAAAGCAAAGTTTGCAAGCGTGGCAAAAATTTAACAAAGAGTCAAAATGACGTATTCGGCGCAAAAATCGGCTAAAAGCGCAGTTCGGCGCAAGATTTGCATTTTGGAGCAGCTCGGCGCAGAATTAACATTCTTGCATTTACTTCGCCTCGATGGAAATATAAAGAACCCGAGATGCACAGTTACGCAGTGTGCATAGCGCCATCTGTTTGCAACAACGGCATTATCCAACTTTCCAAGAGAAGTGTCCCCTCTTATAAATTTACCTTCGTAAGATCCTCCAACAGTGTTCTTAAACGAAAATTGCTCTCTGCTGTTTAGGTTTGTTTGCAGCTACTGTCCCTTTAATTGTGGTGTTCAATCTCCTTGTTTTTAAACCGTTGTTCTGTCTTGAAGTTGGGTTAGAATCCAGGAGTTCGAATACTTGATCTTAAACTGACGTTTCCATCTACTGTTCCGGTTCAATAGCAGGCAGGTTCCATTTCTGTGCTTTTCCAAAACCATGTATATTATTCATGTAAAAATAAGGATTATCCAGAACCTCCTGTGAGGTTGGGATTACATGTAAAATACCTTCAAAATGCTTATTGATATATAAATAAAGATTGATGTCTCAAAGATACGGCTCGACTGTTTTTTCGCCGTTTCTTTCCCTAACAGCAGAGCCCGACTAAGACATTCGGAGGGTCTAGGCCTAGCACTTTTGTAGGGCCCATGTGCAGTCATTTCTTGTTGGTCATACCAGTGATATCAGTATTTCTTTCGCAATTTCACACATAAGGGGAGGGTAGGGTGCTTTAGCTGCAAACTCTCTCCTGTAAAAACAGATTTAACTTAAAAGTTCACAAATTTTTAGCATTTAATGTAGAAGTTATGCTTCGGAATGAAATGATGTCACGTCAGTGACTACTCCATGCTGGAATTCTTGGGGTGTTAATACTGACGTTTCTTTTATGCCTGAATGTGAATATAGCGTAAACAAACCCTTTTGCTCAGCGGAATGTGTTGTCAAAATGATCGCTTTATCTGTTTTCATTACTGTTAAAATTTTAGCGCCTAGGCCGTGGCATGTTGGCCTGTACGGTAATCAGTGCATGCCTAAGAGGTTCCGCGTATTTTTACACGATGAAGTCGGCGAAAGCAGCCAGCAGTTGAAAATGTAAGTTTTTATATGGTTCTTTTTCAGGCGCACGGCGTGGAGTATATGACATATACGTCACTTCCTTTATTGAGCGTTACTTCCGTCAGAAAAGAAATCCGACTTACTTCCTAGTCGCGACTAAAGAAGTTTTACTTCAAAATTTCATTTACATTTAGATATATTCGTCTTTCGTCAGAAAATCTTGTTGCTAACTATGAGCGTTTTAAGATGTCAGAAAAATTGTAGTGATCGCAGAAAATACATCTGCATCTTCTCAAGGTTCCTTTCCCCCGTTTATTTTGCATAAAAGTATGGAAAATTTTGTACTTTTTAAAAAAGCTTTTGTTGTAAATTTATGGATTCGCTTGGACTTCGCAAGAAACTACTAAAAGCAAAAGCTTCTCGTTCCCTACATATGGTTTCAAAATTTGGTCAAGGAATGAAGCATTGTGGTGACATGTTGAAAGTTTCTTGGACTTAGAACTTGCTACATTAACATTGGAATATTCTTTCATTAATTTCCCTTTAGTTTTCTCCACTTGGGAACCAAAACCTCTTGATATCTTATTATTACAATTATTTTAGTTATCTACTACTCACAAAGTTGGTTAAATTTAAAAGCATTTTGCATTCTACATCAAATCCTAAAATGTTTTATACATATAGGGCGCGTTTGAGAATTCATCGTTTGTGCACCGGTAACACCGGTGCACGACCAGAGCGTTCGAAAACGTTTCGGTCATGTAGCGGTTGTCTGCTCAGCGTGACCAGAGCGCAACCAGAATGACCCTGCTAGCGAGGTGGGTTATTCCGGTTATTAGCGTAGTGTTGCCAATGTTTATTTCTGTTTTCTTGGCTTGGAATTGGATGTGGTGAGGATGATCGAAACCGGTTGACAACCGTGACGTCACTTAACCAAAGAATGGCTGCAACCGGTAGCACCGGTGCATAACCAACCGGTGAATTCTCGAACGGGCCCATAAAAGGGTTTCACTTATTTATATCAAATCTTTAATTGTAATTACATATGTGTAACACGTTTTAGCTGAATGAAAACAGGATGGCTACAGAAATTGAGAAAAAAAGTTCCCTAATTATCTTTATCAAATTTCCAGAACTAATTATATACATAAAATACCTTAATCTTTCATGTAAATCCCCATTGTTTATCATGCACGAACAGGTGAATGCTTCACATAGGGAAATAAATAATAGAAAACCACAAAAATACCTAATATTAATAAAATTGTAGCTCAGTTTCATAAATCCAAACATAAAATTTAGTTGAACACTAAAAGACAATATGTAGCAGAAAGTTTCCTCGTTTTATAAAGATAGTGTTCAATTTTAAGCGTAAGGATGACTGATCAAAATAAACTGGCCACCTAGTCAACTTATTTTATTTCAATCAATGTATCGTTTGAAATTTTAAAAAATACGTAAAAAGTCTTAAAAAGGAGCACTATCTATTAAAAAAAAAAAATCGTCTTGCGGGGGAGCTTAGCAGGCATCACTCAAATGTCCCATCACTAAAAAACACAACGGTGCAGTAGAAGACTAAATCATCTTTAACCATTCATTTTACCCATGACTTTATTCAGGAAGCAATTCACATGCGAAATTGATTCACATGCCGATATGATTCACATATCCGGTTTCTTGTATGATGAGCATCTTAGAACGAGTCCGAATACATGCACTTTTTCGGATTCGTATAGTGATAGTGCCTAGATCACTTGAGTCTCTGATTCCTATTTCTATGTTCTCATATGATTTGTATTCTGGTTTCGGATTCGTAAAATATCTGTATCTGTGCATCAGTTGAGTATTGTGTGATCCAGAACGGAGCCGCGCATCAGATTGACAATTAAAAATGATCTAGTTCACGAGGCAAAAACTTAAGTTCCCTGATTTTTAAATATTTTTGCAAAATTCCCTGATATTTCCAGATCGATAAAGTACCCTGATTTTTCAATGATTTCCCTGATCTGTCGACACCCTGGAAAAACTTTATAACTACAGTTTTACAAAATAAGTCACGACATATTTCTAGCAATCATTTTAAACTGTTTTATGAATTTTTAAGGAGGGGGGGGGGGGAAGTGCACTCAGTCAGATACGAACCTGGGACTCAAGCGGATCCACAGTGCAATCAAGAATTCAAACAAATTGCCAAATAACTGGTATGCATACCTGACAACATATAAAATCGTTTATCAGGAGCAACTTGGGAAAATATCCGGAGTTTTGAAAAGTCTTCAGGAGCAGTGCATTGCAATTTTTAAAAAGGTTATAACCAGGCATGAAAGTGCAAGCTGATCAAAAAAGCTGAACTCTACCCGAATACAAAATTTAACGTGAAAAAAAAAAATTATATATATATATATATATATATATATATATATATATATATATATATATATATATATATATATACGTATGTGTATATATAATACATATGTATGTATATATTTAAGCACATGTGATTGCTTATGGCATGTTTTTCCCAATTTTTGGCTTTGATGGCCCTGTTTCAAATTTATTTATAGCCTCTGGATTTCATTTTTTTTTCATGATTATGTATTATATCTGTTATAATGAGCTTTCAATTAATATTTCACTTGGGAATCCATTTTACGTAAGTTAAGCTATTTTATATTATATATATGCATGTATACATTTTCTCACCAGCCAGTACACTATATTCTTATAGTGTAATCAAGAAGGGTCAATTTATGGTGGAAAAAAAGGTAACCAAATTTTTACAGATTGAAAAACAACTGCCTTTGTACAGTAATTTCTTCCAGTAATATATCACTCCATTCTTAAAAAACGATAGTACAAAATTTTTCCCCCATTTTCTATACATGATAAAAATACATTAAAAAGTGTTGAAATCAAAATGTTTTCAAAAACTTTCTTTTTTTTTTTTTCATTATTTCAGTTTTGATTTTATTCATTTATTTATTATTATTAAAGTGACCATTTTTTGTGAACCTAAAATCAGGACATTCCTAAACCAGCGTCGAGAGGGATAAAAATCAAACCCGACACCCCTCCCCCAATAATAATTATGTAATCAAAGATTATATTCTTGCTCAACTCCAAGCACACTTTAATTACCTAATACAGTAGGGGACCCGAAATCCGGAACTTTTTTTTCTGCATTTCCCCCCCCCCCTTCGCGTTTTTTTTTCCCCTCCCTATAAGCATATAAAAACGGATATTATTTTCCTTTTTATTCCTCATTTTCTTCTTTGAAAGACCGTTTTCAATTGAATAGACGTAAAAATAAGGAAACCTGTAAAATTGGAAAGAATTTCATCGTTCACGACGCAGCGCAGGGAAAGGAGGGCGCGGGCGCGTACCAGGAGAATGATCCATCCTGTCTACTCGCGCCTTTCTTCGCTTTGCGATCGGAGAGTTGCCGTTAGATCTTGTGCGGTCATTTTCGATTTCTGGTAACGTAAATAGATTCTATGCTATTATAGAATGACTTGCTTTAATGGGGAGAAAAATAGGTGTCCTTTACGCACGCACACACACAGGCGCACAGCTTCAAGTGTTGATGATTCATCTAGTCTGTTAAATGTAAACAAAGGTGAACGGGATTTGGTCTGCTTAATGACTGTTTCCCTCCCCCCCCTTCTCAAAGAACTGCAGATGTGTGAAAAAATGTTGGGTTGCGGGTTGCATAATAAATTGCTAGGCAAATCAACGGGCCGAGGAAAGGCGGCAGTCGATCCGAAAATTGCGCGACTGCTCTATCCGTCCTTCCGTAGCCCGCTGAATTGCGGCGTAGGATGAGTTATTTCAATCGGAAACTATGTATGAAAAAACGTTAAGTAAAATTTTAAGATTATATAAGTTGCATATTTTCAGCTAATTTACTTGCAGCAATCGTCATCCGTCTGAAATAATCGTTGCTCGGCTCGATAACATAGCTTTCGAATTTTTTAATGGATTACTTCATCTTTAACATACTGTATTATTCATTCATTCTTTTTTTTTTTTAATCAGAGATATATAATCGTGTGCATATTTTTAAAGTTTTTATTTAATAGAGTTTCAGTTAATATTAATGAACGTCATAATAGACGCTAAAACGCAGAAGGGCCTATGCTACAGCTTACCTCGGAAGACTTCCGGAAATCGGTAAAGTTCGCAGCCGGTATCCCAAAATCCGGAATGGGTCCGGTCCCGAGCATTCCGGATTTCGGGTTCCCTACTGTACTAATTATACTTAAATTTTGATGCAAAATAATAAACTAAACGCAGCTTGCTCTTGGCTTGTAATTTAAGGTCAGAAGACACGTTACTAATTTAATACATCTACGAAACATTAACTGCTACACTTTTACGTGGAGTCGTAAAACGTAATGTCATTAAATTCTCATAAAATAACCTCTAATTATTACTAAATCTATATCGCATATATATATCCCCTACTTTTATTTCTATTTCTTCTTCATGATCCATAACTTTTGCCGGTAGTTTGACTTTAATAGATTTATTCAACCACTCGAATTTAAATTTATTTTTTTCGCTCGCATCTACTGAGCAAGCTTTATGCTCATTGTTTAAATTAATATCCATATTTATAATGTTATCTTGGTGATGACGCAATTTCCCACATGCGTTTCAGAGCGTGTGCGGTACAATTCCAAACACACGACAAATAAAAGTAGCAGTAGAAGTTGTTCACATCAGGGGCGTAGCCAGGGGGGGGGATATATCCCCCCCTGAAATGTTTGGATTAGTGATGAAATTCCATCTATTTATACACATATAAGTTCATATCCCCCCCCCCCCCGAAAAATTTTCCTGGCTACGCGCCTGGTTCACATAACAGCCGTTATCAGTGATCCCGTAATTCAACTTCGGCAATTTCCCCGGTGCGATTTCAACAGTAAGGTGTGACCTACTTTCAACCTGCGCGATCGTCATTCGGCCGATTGGCACAAGTTATGCCTTTCTCCATTCCGCTGCACCAATAATTTAGGGTGAAAGATAGGATGTGTAGGCTTAGGAACGCATCTCTGTTTACAGCATGGTTTACTGTGAAGGAGAAAAAATGGCGTTCGTTCGCTCCGCTCCCCCCCCCCCCCCCACATTTTACGGTCGCGATTTCTGGACGGTTTTGCATCGATCTCAGAAACAGCCTCAAAGACATTGAAAAAAGCGGATTTCCGCTTAAAAGCGGAACTCTTTCATGCCTGGTTATAACTTATTTGTGATAAACGGTATTTAAAAATTAACCAAATAATGCATCAATAATTAACTAATATAATAATTAACATAAAAATGTCAATCTTTAATTGTAAGATATATTTACATTAGATCCTTATAAAAATGGAGTTCAATTGATCTTATATATTTAAAACATTATAGTAACTAGATTGATCTATTTTTTTAAAAAGTAAATATGAGTAGTGAAGTCACATTCCCACTTTAAAACACGAACAGCAATTGATCTCTTTTCCCCTTTACGAAAAACTTTTTTTTTTCCTTCTTTTGGATTTTGCATGCATTTCTTTCTCTCTCTCTGGCAGGTATGTGTATGTAGCAATGTATCAAATGTTTAAAAGGAATTTTCTTGAAAATAAGCAAGAGTTGGTGGCTAATTCTTTGGCATTTTACTTCACTGTGGGTCCCCTATAACACATCAACATTTCATCAAAATTGGCGATCCCAATGTCTGATCTGAGCCTCCCCTTGTTAGTAAGAAAGCAAGAATCATCTATATTACGATTTTGAAAATTCACAATTTCAGGGCATATTTTGGCTAAAATTAAAATAAAATTTGAAATTGGTCAATTCTTACTTTTATAACATCTGAGTTAATGAGAAAATAATAAAAGGAAAAATATTTGTTCTTAAGACTGATGGGAAAAGATTGAAATTGGGATGCTGGATAGAGTAACACTCAAACTTTTCTACCGAAAAAAATTAGCAAACAGTGGAAGTGTCGATCCAGTGAAGGGGGAAAAGAAAATCTGACAATTTTTGAAGAAAGAAAACCACAAAACTTTTATGCCTGGAATAACTGAAGTATGGAGCCTGGAATAACTGTACATGTAAGGAGTCATGTACAGTTCCTAAAAGTTTCATTTTGATATTGCTCATTTGATTCTAAAGGTAAATCAAAGTTTACACGAGAGAGTGTTTTCTTGCCTGCTAGCTTTTGGATGTAATGAGGAAGGGAGGAGAAAAAAAAAAAAAAAAAAAAAACCCTACAGGGGAATTTGAATCAAAGAATTGACACACTTGATTATGTAAATCTATCACTCAAAAAGAAAAGTAATAGATATGAAAAAATCTTATTTTATTAACAAAAATTAACATTTAAATCTTCTGGAAGGCTGCTATATCAACAGACTGGACGTAATCCTCGAAATTTTGGATTTCTTCAGACAACCAGTCAATGCTCACCTTAAAAATAAAAACATTTTATATAACAAAACTAGTAATGCTAATTTCAATGCAAAGGCGAATTTCAGCTTTTTCAGGACTAATAAAAAGACTTGCACAGCGCATAATTGATAAGTACACTAATATTAATTTATTTCTACCAGTCTGCTATAAACTCTTTTAGAACAAAACTTACTGTAGAGAAACTGGTGATTATAAGCAATGTATTTTAACAATTTAGTAATTAGCTTTTTCCTCTTACAACTACCCTCCCTCTTCTCAAAAATACAGTTTTGCTTCATGCATAGGTGCCAATTTGCTAAGGTGGAAAATCTGTAGTCCTAACACGACATAGCGCAGTAGCGCACTTTTTTCAGTGAAGAGATAACATACACTATAAATATGCAGATTTTTTTTAAATGTGAAAATAAACAAAGAAATTATTTATTTATATCAATAAATATATTTTTATTATTTTGTATTAACAAATGCTGTTGAACAAGATTTTGCTTTTTTTAGAAAATTATTATCGAAGACCTGCTCATAGCATTTAGCATTTTTGAAGATTTTAATACTAATAAGTTTTCTAAAGTGTCATTTGACATAGTAGATCTGAAATCCGTTTTGTTTTTCTTTAATTGGCTGAAGATCCTCTCACATTCTGAGTTACTGTGTGGAATAGTCAAAATTGTTAACATGACCTCAGAAATGTTCTTGAATTCAAGTTCACCAGTGAAATTTTTCAATTCACCTACTGCAAACCACTGTGTATCAATACGCTCTTTGCTGCTTACGCTTTCAGGAATATCCAAAACTTGAAGTTTGCTGAATTCTACTTGCAATGAATCAATCATTTCATCAGTTGTTCTACTCCTTAAAACAGAATATTTTTCAATAAAATATTTTATACTAGAAAATGAGGCATTTTCAATGTTGGATAGTTGAGCAACTTCTGCATGCTGTAGCAACTCCGAGTTGAAAGGAAATTTATTACGCATATAATCGCATGCTGCTGTGTAATATTTCCTAATATTTTCATAAAATGCATTTTTATCTGCTGGGCAAAGTTTTTCAACTTCTTCAACTGCTGCATTTCCAATTAAAATATCTGCATCGTCTTTTTGGTTACTTCTGTCATGATATGGAATTTTTAAAGGGTCGTCCTGTGATTTTATAGCACTAGGTTTTACAAATTTAAACAGCACTTCTTTATATAAATTCAATAATAACAATTTTAATACATGAATGTGTGGTTCTGCAGACTGAAGCTTTACATTAGCTTTTTCAAACACTGGTATAATGCAGGACAGGAACAAACAGTAAGCCTTATTAACATCAGTGGTTAAAAAATAAAATAATCTTTCTTCACGACTTATGGCATTACTATTTTTCTGCTTCTTCGAGGTAGAAGGTTGTTTGGATGTCTCGCATTTTCTCTTCAATTTTTGATCAGTTTTCTTGCTTTCTGGTTGAGTAATTTGAATTTCATCAACACTTTCATGGGCTGTTTTTATAGAGGGAATAGTAAAAAATGAAAGAGGAGTAACTTCTGTTACTTTCATTGCTTCCTCTTTGAAAAAAGTGACCAGAGGTTGCCACTGCTGAATAATACGGTCTAAACCCTTCCCAGCAGACAGCCAACGAGTACTAACATGTTTAAGGACTTTAATATCTGTTTCGTGAAACTCCTGTAGCAGCTTGAGTCTATCTATTCTTTTTGAACTCTTCTGTAAATAATAATATATGTCAATCAAAACTTCATCAATATTAAATGGCAAACATGCAGAGCTTTTTGAAGCAGCTAAATCTATGAGATGGCATGGGCAGCCTATAATTTCAATATTTTCATGTTGCTGTTTTAAAAAACTGATGCTACGCCCGATTTATGACCAATCATAACAGGTGCATTGTCGCAGCTGAATGCAATACAATTTGAAACAGGAATATTTTTTGAATCTAGACTATCCACCAAAAGTTTTCCAATGTTCTGTCCAGTAGCATCCCCTACTAAGGATGGTACACACAACAGGTTTGATGTAACCTGCTGAATTCTTTTATTGAAAAAAGTCACAACTATTGGATAAAACTTATCAACATCGTTACTCCCATCAGTTGATATAGAAAAGGGCGTATTCTTTAAAGTCGCCACGATCTCTTCCGATTTATTTGCCGACATTTCCTTTAATATGGCTGTGCTTTTTTTTGTGCATGCACAGCCATATTTCTTGGCTATTTTGCTGTCAGGAAACATTTTTTTAAAATAACATCCCTGCATGGCCGCTGCAATTTAAAGGTATGTTGTGTTCTATCAAGAACGATGTGAATAAACATTCTGCATTTATCACAGAATAATCGCTGGTTCCAAAAAAAGACGTCACAGATTGATTTGATTCTACTACCTTGGCTGCTTCTTTGTGCTTTGTAGTATTAGAATGTAAAATGATATCATGTTTGCCTCCTTGGGCAATGCTTATGTCGCTTCAGCAAAACGTGCAGAATGCACGTTTTGCCGAAGCGACATAAGCATCTTAATCTCGATTTCTGGATGAATTTGAATGTCTCCGAATATTCTTCCTTGTAACATTGATAATATCGCTTCGACATTTTAATGCATACGTTTAATTCGTTTTAAGTAAAATCAAATGTAAACAACCACACAACTGAACGATAATAAATACTCTCTGCGTACGCGATTGCAGGAAAGTGCGGTGTTGCCATTCGCAAATTTACTGTTTACATCCGAAAATTCCTAGCTACACAGAAAATATAACCTCCATCTCTGAAAAATCTACACCGCAAAATGTTCTAAGGAGTTCTGTTTCCAAACGTGCTTTTACCGTGTGCTACCATCTAGTGAGGAAAATACGAAGCACTTATACCAGTACGTATGGATTTTTAGTGCCATCTAGTGCCAAACATTGCCATTAAAAGTAACTTTTTGGCAAAGTATTGGACAAAATTTTAAAAATCGTAAATATAATTTTAAAAATCGGAAGAAATCTCTTTTCGATCGGAAGACTGAGTTAAATTTGGAAATCTTCCGGGTAAATCGGAAGCATTGGCACCTATGTTCATGGGATTCAGCAAATTAGGAGAGAGAAAAACCAGTTACTACCTTTATGAAAAAAAACTTATGTTTAATATTTTAATCTGTATAATTTTCAGATAATTTTTTTTTTCTTACTTCAAATAAGAAAACTTTGTAATAATGTCTAACAGAAAAGTAAATTTTCATAAATTGGAACTGTTTCAATTTTAGTGTGGGATAACCACTGATATTAAGACATTGTTTGAATAAAAATAAAACACTAATACACAATTGAACCTGGCATATAAAGAACTTACAGATATAACAAATTTAAATTTTGTTCTGTTGTTATATTATTTCTTAACTGTTCAGATAAAGCAAACTAAGGGTTAAGATACAGTCACATTTTCCCGCGCAATTCAAAAAGATTTGTCAAAATGCTAAAATGAAATGAATGGGTTTTTGCAAAAGCATTCAGAGAAACTTTGGAACTGTAATATTGAAGAGAAAAGGGGATAAAACTGAAAACTTCCTGTTATGGAATGGTTGTGGGGGATAATCTTATTTTCAGCATTGAATTCAAATATATAACATGTACGACTATGATTTTTAAGACCACTGCAAAAACAATAGCGGAAAGGGAGATCAGGAACTATCTCCCAGTGAGAAAAATCAAATTATCCTTTCAGACTTTTCCCTATTTTAGCTGTTTTGCTAAAGAAATTTTGAGCTAAGCTTAAACCCTGAAGTGAACCACCAGCTATAACGTGCTAAACCTTTTGGCCCCTGGAAGTTCATTATAACTAGGTTCAACTGTAATAGTTGAAATTACACTGGAAAAGCTTATTATAGGTATTTCAAGTACTTTAAAAGCCCTTGATATGTCTCAAGGTACATTTCAAGAAAGAACTGTTTGGATAGCTTTTTTATCCGTCATTTTCTAAAAAGTAATTAGATACTTTTTCATTCAACATTTAATTAAGAATACAAACACTAAAATTTGATTTAATTACACAGATTAATCAAAACTGTGTAACTGCCGATTTGCAGATAGAAAAGTTTTAGAACCAGACTAAAAAAATTACAAGAATTTATTTCAAAAATGGATTCAACATGCCATTTCTACTACATAGTACAAAACAGGTATTTTATCAATGTATAAAAAAAGACACTTTTTCCACAATGAATTTGCACAATATATTAGCATTTAGAACTCATTACTAATGGAAGAAAAAGTGAGCTAAACAAGACAACTTTTTGCATATAACAAAAACCAAATCAATATTTCTGAATCTTACCTTATCATCCTCGACAACACACATAATTTGCAATTTCTTAATGCCATAAGCAAGTGGAACTAGTTTAGCTAGAAGAAAACAAAAACAAGACAAATTTAAAAATATGTTTTGCACTGTGTTATTCTCACTAATTAGTGACATTAAACAATGAATAAGCAAGAATATGCACTTCAGAGATAAAAATTGCAAGCTTTGAAATAAAATCATTTCAGATTATTTGTTTTATTATTTAAAATACACGAAACACAGAAAGAAGCTTTTTCTTTACTCTTTCTCATTTTAATTACAAACAAAATGACAATTTTTCAGGGATTAGTAAATGAGTAATGCAATCTTGAGTTTGAACAAAGCACTGGCCAACAAGTTTTTTAAAGAATTAATATTTGGTTCAGTTTATAATACCAACAACTCTCAAAATGATTTCAATCTTTTTTGAAGATAGTTTAACCAAAAGAAAACTATTTTAATTAGCAATTTAAGTTAAACATTTAAAGGTATATTTTAAATCAGGATTAATATTCTTTTTCAAAAAGATTCCAAGTTTTGCCCAAGAATTTTCATATCACAAAAAAAAACATAAAATAAGTTAACAAATGGGAAAATAACATGTTTTTAACAAGATAGTAACAAAAGATGTAACACAGTATTAAAGCAAACTAAAACTAGAGATGTAACAAATATTTGGCCACTATTCAGTATTCAGCTGTTTTGCTAAATATTGAGCAGTATTCGGCCGAATAGTTGTGCCCAAATAATGCTACATATTTAACTCAATTTCAGAATTTTTTTTTTTACATTTATTTTTAAATGCATTTTCAAACAATATTGTGTAGTTATACTTCTATGTGTTAATTTCTTATTATAAAATATTTACTAGGTTATTAAATTTTAAGCTGAATGAAACATAATTTAATGTATTTAATAATATTGCAGATATGCAGCCTTTTCTACTTAACTACTTGGCTCGCTTTCTACTTTTTTTTTTATGGGGTAGGAGTAGGGGGAATCTTAACATATCTTCAGTTGCAAACATAATTATTTAACTTTCTAATAGATATCTTTTCATAAAAAAAAAGATTTTTTTTTTGTTTTACAGATAATGCAGGGGCATAGACAGGGGAGTGGATATGAGTATATAGAATAAATTATATTTAAATTTCCATAAAAATATAGCCTTTTTCTGTAGTTAACCAAATTTTTGGAAAAAATCCCGTAATAGCTGGCATCTCTGTACATCTCAACAATACATAAACATATAAACATGTATTTATGTTATTCATTTTGTTAGAGAGATTTTACTGCCATTATTTTAAAATCAAATTGCCTGATGTACTCAAAAAGAATGAGACTGAGTGAAAAAACTGGGGAAATGAACATTATTTTTGAATGAACTCTTAAAAAGCCAGACTCTGGTCAAACTAGATTTTTTTTTTTTTTTTTTTTTTTTTTTTTTGTCAAGTATAAAAGAAGTAACAAATAGGAAACAAGATGAATCATACTACAAAGTACACTAAAATCCTTTAAAAAAACTTTTGGTGGACTTCTCACCACCATCTTCAGTTCTTCGTTTGTGTAATGATCTACCTTCTAAAATCACCTTCCATCCTGTATCTATTAGGGCATGCTATACTAAAGTTATTGCTTTGGCTATTTTAAAATTATTAACTTGCACTGGTGAGATGAAATGTTTTGCGGGCTAAATACGTCAATCTTACGAAACTATGCATAAATTAAATATACATGGAGAGCTTCTTTAATGGCAACCATAATGTGAAATTATTGTTTATGCTAATGCGTAAATTGCAAAGAATAAAAAAGGTCCCACTGGTGCCAAATAATCTAAGCTGCTTCTTTAAATGGAGCATTAAAGAGAGAAGCGAAGATAGATAGTAATAAACATAATAATAGGTACTATTAGTAGTTTTGTAAGAATAATATGAATAAATCACAATATAGCACATTACAAATATTTCACGAAATTAAAACTGTTCTGTTTATCCTTTTTCAATGGTTATCTTACAACTAACTAAACGTCAAGTAATTTAATTTGCGTTAATATATCAGGAAGAAATATCAACAGAGGAGATAATCAGTTGTCCATTTCATGTAGTGTGAGGTATTTAATGCTACAACTTTAACATGAAAAACAGTATGATGTAGAAATAACACACTTTGAAACAGCTTTTCACTTTTTTTTTATCACAAATGACACTGATGCAGTTTTTTTGAGTCATATTGCAATGATGCCAAGCTAGTGACCATAATGCAAACCTTACATCAAGAGCCAAATAATTTTACTTTTTTTTTTAATTATACGTAGGTTGCTATTTATATTTCTGGCCTTGGTAAGAGAAAGCATTGCCAGGCGATCCCAGACGATTTAAATCGAAAATTTGATATTTATAAACAAATTTTTCAGAACGATTTGCCTTTTCAGCTTGATTTGTGTTGTTTACGGGAAATTTAAAAATTCCTCTCGTTAAAAAAATGGAGTTGACTCGTGAAGATTTTTGTGCAATTATTTTTCACAACTTTCGACGTAGTAGAGCACCCGCACGTTACGCGGCAGTCCTGGGTTCGATTCCCAGCTCTGGAATTTTTCGCATAGATGGTAAAAAATAAAATTAATCAGCCTATACACTCCAACTTGCCTAATAGCTTGAAAGGTTGATGGAATCACTTTCTAAAAATGTATAATATCCGCAGCGTAATGGAGTTGTCGCGAATTAATTGTTTCATCTGTTCTATCTGTGGTTTGCAGAGGAAGATGATAAATGCCAACGGCTCTAATGCGAGAAATTTCATCTGGGAATCATCCCAGAGTAGCTCAGTAGTAGAGCACCCGCACGTTACGCGGCAGTCCTGGGTTCGATTCCCAGCTCTGGAATTTTTCGCATAGATGGTAAAAAATAAAATTAATCAGCCTATACACTCCAACTTGCCTAATAGCTTGAAAGGTTGATGGAATCACTTTCTAAAAATGAATTAGATGAATGTTTTCAGAATAATAAAAAGGGGGTTGAGTAATATTCAGCGATTCATTTTAAAATTTAATTTGCAAAGGCAATTTTTTCCATAGAAATCACTGCAAAAATCATTTCCATGGAGAGAGTGGAGAAACCTCGTAACAGAAAAATTCCCAAACAGATATAATCTTTAACTCATCCCCTCCTTCTCCTGCATCAAGACATACAGATTATTTTAATTTAAGGGCAATGTTTGTAAAAGTAAGTGGAACTTACATGCACCCCATTTCAGACCATCTGATTCAATGGACCTGACATGCTTCTCCATTTCAGCCATGTCCGTCTCATCATCCCATGGTTTTACATCTAAGACAACACTTGATTTGGCAATTACACCAGGTTCTGAAAAAGACAATAGAATCTTAATCTCAAAAAGTGCACAAAAAATACTACGATACTTTCATTAAAAAGAAAAAAAAAAGTTAACCTTCTTTGCATCATCATCGAAACTCCTAAAACAGTGGTACTTACGTATTATCAAGGAGATAATTCTCGCCAAACTATTTTTTCATCAAATGTGCTGGCAAACTGTTGCCATTTGTAGTCCGAACCACTGGGAAAATATGCAAGTACCCATTTAGTCACATTCTAATACCCACAGTACACTAGCATTAACTTTAATTTTTCTTTTAAGCCAATTTCCACTAAGCTGGTAATTAACAAACTTCACTTTATATTTAGGTATCAACAAAAGTGAAAATAGAGCTAGTTTGGCAAATGATCTTCATGATGAAAAAAAAAAAGCAACTTGAACATCAGACTAAAATATTAAAAATAAACAAATAAAACAGCAAATCTGTTCGTTGAAAGTAAGTTTTTCTATTTTATTAAATAATATTATAAGGAACGTTCTGAAAATGTCCATAAACTTAAAGGGGCACTCGAAAGTTTATGGCGGACAGAAGAGTTAAACCTTTAACGTGCAGTGTTCGTGCCATAAAACCACATAATTCCAGAACTTTTAGTGCTTGATACAAAAATTTCAAGCATGATTGAAATTTCCTACCTCATTTATAGAAATAACACATATAGTTTCTACAAAACAGCTAAATGATGGTATAGCTAAGAGTAATCTATTACAGCAAATACATAATTGTACATTATTCATGAAATTTATCAGAAATATAACAATCTCTCCTAGCATCTGGAAAAACTGAAGAGTGGTGCAAAAAATACTTGAGCTTAAAAAGGTTCATAGGTGCTCAAATAATTTGAGTAACTGCCTCCTTACTTTTAGATTTCTTTTCTTGATACTGTTTTAGCCTTTCTTGTTTCAACTTTTCAGCTTCTTCATCCTAAAAAGAAAAACAAATTGTATTTTCTACTAATAGCACTGATCATAATGTCAAAAAGGTCATCCATTTTTTGAATCAAAATTTAAGTTCTAAAACTGAACTCAGCCTTGCAATATCTTCCATATTTTTGCAAGAATTTGTTGAATCGCACTATTTTACAATGGGAATAATGGTACAGCTTTGATATTAATCAAAAAGCCATTAGTAGCCTCACGAAAGTTAAAAAGTCACCAGTTTAACATTTTTGCATGATTTTGTAGTTAAGAAATAAGCATTTCATTTAGCTTCATTTAAGAAGGAATGAATAAAATAAATTAAAAAACTTCATGCATTATATAACAGAGAATACATTTATTTTTATAGCACAATTAACTATTTAAATGTTACACTATGATCTAGGAATAAGACAATTCATCAAAATTACATAAGAATACACCCATGATAACTATTAAAAAAGAAAACCCCTCCTTCACTGATTTTTTGGATGTTCCATTTTTGGAACAATGGCATGTAGCACCATCTTTCCTCTACTGTATTTGCTTTATGTAAATAAAAAACTCCGATAATTTAAAAATTTTATGCAGTAACAACGGTTTACTTGATGATTTGGTGTGAAATGACTAAAAATGTGTAACATTTTACAAGAAATCGATGCAAAAATGTATAAAAGAACAATAAACAATTTTATGCCTGTATACTGACTAATAATAACAGATAATATAAATAAATGCAATTTTAAAAAAAATGTAAAATATCTTATGAAGAAAGAATAAAATATTTTATTCTTTAGAGGGTTGCTTAGGATTTCAATCAGTAGTACAAAAATTTTAAAACCTACTACAATACTGATTTCTTTTCTTTTTATAATTTTTTCTCAATATCTATGATATGGTCGGAAGCGTACATGGAGCCTTTCCAGGGTTTCTACAGATTTCACAGCTTTCGCTTCCCTGACTTTCCTTGACATTTATCATGCTCTTCCCTGACTTTTTATCTAGTGTACTTTCCTGAATTTTGTGTTTCGATTTTTAATATTACATCCTTTTATTAATAACTTTTTATACATTTTGCTCCTTTTTTACAAATAATGTAACAATAATAAAATCAATATACACAAAAATATATTTGACATCACTGGATTCTAACAAAAACCATGTTTAATAATAATTTAGGATAAAACTACAAATATTTCAACAGCACAAGATATGTTAATAAAGGACACATTTTAAAATTATTTAACAGGTTAAATAAGAAAATGAAATTAAAATAATTTCTACAATTAGGTTCAAACAGGAAGTATTTTCTTGATTTTGCCGCAAAATTCAAATATTCTTGTATTTCCCTAACTTTTCTTCAATTTCCCTGACTTTTTATCCCAAATCCCTGACCAAAACTCATTTCCCTGATATTCCCCGACTTTCCAGGTCTGTAGAAACAAACCCTGCTTTTCTCTTGCATTCAAAGCGCATGCTTATTGTATTTTTTTTTTTTAAATATTACAAAATTCCCTTACTATGTAACTACATAATGTGCATCTAATTTTTTTGCAGATTGACTGATGGGCATGGGGTGCAGGTATAATGTTGATTTTAGGCTTTGTCTAAAACAAATTTAATTTCTCTTCTAAAATTCTATTGCCCACGGATGTCTCCAGCTATAATCAGCTCAAAACGATTAACATTTATTTCTTTTTCATTAGTAATGCACCAGTTTTCATTAAAGGGTAATTGAAAAATATGTACAATTGACTTATTTGAATCATCCGATAAAGAATATTTTAAAAATCTTTTGAGTGTTCCTGTAGCAGAACTATAAATTATACACTTCTTTTTAATGGAGAAATTCATTTTGTAACCTTTAACAGCATATATCACTTTTGAGTCGTTTGAAATACCCCAACACCTCTAAAATACGCTTTAATGAACTTCTGCCCATACAGCATAATGTATTTAAAATCTTTTGGGCAGACCTGTAGATAAACTATCCAATCAAATGGGATCAAAAGGGGAGGTACACAACTAGATTTTAAAATCCTAAATATAAAATTTCAACATTCTACGACGAACAGTTTTTGAGATATGTGAATTACATACATACATACATACAGCATGGAAAAACAGGTCACAATAGACTCGTGGTCAGCCAAAATGGGTTGTACATGCTAGCATATGATGAGATGCATCGAAAAAATTCTTAAAAGTAAATTTAAAGGTAGTCAAAATCTAGCCCCCAAAATTTTTCGGGATCACATTACTTCCTTAAACTCCTTGCAAGGAAGCAAAAAGGAGTTAAATAAATAAACCCTCATGAAACACGCACCTTCATTGCTAACAGAAGAAAAAGTATTTATCTGAGTTCAAATAAGAGGAATGCAGCACTAACTAACACCCTCCTGCTGTTAAAGAGGGGAGAGATAAGCCAACTTCCCCCTTACTCCTTCATAACTCTACTTACAAATAAGTAGCACATCGTTAATCCTTTGACATACTTACATGTAACAGATGTAAGCACTGAATTCATTAAAATCCAATAAATCAACACATACATGCGATATCCTGATTTCACATATCATTACATGCCAATGTTCCTTTTTTGGAACATTGCATTTTTATGCAAGATTAAGTAAAGATATCTTGCTATTATTTGAATTTCTTTTATCATCTCTTTGAATTTTTCTCTTGTGTACAGTGAAAATTGTAAAAAAAGTCAATTTTTAGAAATTTTTACACTTGGATATATATACATATAAGCAGTTTATTTTTTGAAAAATATTAAACATGATGTTCCAAAAAAAGAACATTGACATGTAAGAGAAAAAAAAAAACAACAGATAAGAATGTTTGATGAATGACCAATTTTAATTTGGAAAAAAGGCAGTTGACAAAAACCGAATGCGATTTTCAAATGAGTCGCCTAGAGTAAGCAAGTAGCCAAAAACTTGAAAATAGTATGAAAATGACTTTTTCATTCAAAAAGTCTCCTTTTCAGTCACCGTGGAAACACCTCTTTCCCTCCAACCATGGCTCGCTGGGATATATACAGGCTGTCCAAAAAGCTCCGTTTTTCCGTACGAGTAAATTTTTGCTTCTTCGCCAATTTATTGCTTTTACCCAACGTATCACTGTTGCCACCCCTGCCGGAGAAAATATGCCTAAAATCAAAGCTAAAAGTATCCAGGAATGGATAACAATGGCCGCATTCGTAAACGCCAAACGAGTTGCACCCGTGCAATGAGTTTATTGTTTACGAATGCGGCCATTGTTATCCATTCCTGGATACTTTTAGCTTTGATTTTAGGCATATTCTCTCCGGCAGAGATGGCAACAGTGATACGCTGGGTAAAAGCGACAAATCGGTGAAAATTTTCTCGTATGCAAAATCCCATGAGAAACTGGTTTTCGGACAGCCTGTATTTATCCAAGTGAGCCATGCTCCAACACCCAAATTTCCCCCCCTTTTTGAGAAATGAAGTGAAGTGAAGATAAATGCGAAAATGAGAGTAAAGTACAAGTGAAAAATTTATTGACAACCAATTTAAAACACTTTAATTAAATAAGTTTGATTGATTAAAAATTATTCCAAGCTGTAATTCATGATACATAGCATAAATAAATGGAAAAGAAAGAGATCAGAGTTTCTCAGAAAACTGAAAAAATACTCTCAAATTGATTTTTCACCCCCCCCCCCCCACCCACCCACACTTCCTCGAAAATTCAGCTGAAATTTCCCTCAAAAAGGGAGATTTCTCTTGTTCTAGCCACTCTGCTATCAGGAGATGAAAATGGTAGCATTAGCAGCCTCACCAGTATAAAGAAGTAGCCAAAATAGTTTACTTTCTACCAATTTTAGAGGCCAAAGTATTAGCATTCTTTGCCTAGAGTTAAAAAATGCATTATTCGCATTACAGCCTTTAAAAAACTACGTGTGGACACTAATTGACTTGCTTGTAAACTTATTAAATTATGTAAAATTTTTGATGCACTTCAAGTTTGTTTAATTTGAAATTGCATATTAAAGAATTGAAATATTTACTTTAAGATAATATTTTTAAAAACATGGTGGATAATCTTCTGGAAAAACCCGACAAGTTGGCAGCTATCTACATTTCTATAGATGTACTTTACACACTGTACAACATGTTTAAATCATTGTTAGTTCTACAGCTAATTTTTTTTTTTCTTTTGTGGCCAGAGGGGCAACAAGACAAAATGCAATTTAATAAACAAGGATTTTTTAAACTAGAGACAAAAATTCAATTGTTCTAGGGGAAATTGAATTTTTTGCCCATTTAAAAATTTCACTGCGAGGACAAGGTGAACAACAGCAAACTGATTTTTGGTAGTACCCATAGTAAAATATTTTTTTTTGAAATGTGATACTTGGCTTTAAAGTTCACAAATCTGTGGTATCAAGTTTTTCATGGGAATTTTATATTTCCAGCAGTGCGACCAAGGAAGCAATTACCTATAAGCACTCTAAGACTGCTGCAGATCATCTGATTAGGCAGCATTTAACATAAGTTAAACTAGACCCAAATTTTCACACCCATGCTAATTCACTTCCTTAGCCCCTTTCGATAAGACTTAATTAAAAAAAATTGTGCGTGTAGGATATAATTATTTAAATTTTTATTTTTTAAAAAATCATTGACTAGCAGCAATTTAGCGATAACTTTAATTGTTTTCTTGTGTACCAGATTCAGTAGACTAGAATTTTAGGGAAAATGTTAATCTTTAAGCATATTGGCACATAATGCACATCACAATGATTCTTTCCTCTTACTGAATGCAATTTTTTCCATGAAAATATTTAACAAAAACTCTAAATTATATAATTACTTCTTCATCAGATCCAAATAGATCAAGATCATCATCATCATCACCCCCAGCTTTGTCAGCTTTCTTTCCAGCAGAAGGGGTTGAAGATCCCCCAGACACAAATGAGCTGATATCTTTCTTCACTCCTGGGAAGCTAAGAAACAAGCAAAATAACTAATACAGTGTATCCACCAAAAAATGCAAACAGCCAAGTTATTTATTAAATGATTACTCAGGTATATTAAATGCCTGGATTTTTTAAGATAAAGGATGGGGGGAGGGGGGGGGGGGGAAGGGAGAGAAATTCAGACTGCTCGAAGAATTTTTACATTACTACTAAATCCAGCGTAAAGCAACTGACTGATTACAATAATCAATTATCGGATGAAAAAAATACTCATCCATCATTAATTTCAGAAATCAACTATAGATAAAAAACAAATGAATAATAGTACCTATTCTCAGGGCTAAATCTTGTGTTTTTTTGAGGTGGGGCAAAAAAATAAAACTGCTGCCCACCCTCCTTCCACCTTTTACTAACAGAAACAGGAAGTTGAATGCATGAGAAGATATGTACAAAAGAGTTTTTTGAAAAAAAATAATTATTTAATAAATGTGTCTAACACAATCACAAATACGATACAAGAAAAAATTATATGTATTATATATTTTTTATATATAGTCAACTCCGGATATAGTGAAAGCAAACCATTAGTCCCGAATCACATACAGGTAACCGCTGGCTTGCGGGCCAGATGTGGCCTGCCATGGCTTTTGATCTGGCCCACGGAACATGTCCAAACCTATATAAACCATTCAAACTCCCAATTATACGGCCAGAGACATCGCTAACATCCTGAGGTTTGGCCTGCGACATCGCTAACATCCTAAAGTTTGGCCCACAACTTTTCAAAGGTTTGGGCCTTCATACCTGACACACAGTACCTCTGTTCACCCGTGAACTTTGGATATAATGCACGAAAGTCCAAGTTAGGAAAGTAACAAATATTCGGCCACTATCTGGCTGTCTTGCCGAATATTCGGGAAGCCAAATGCTGAACAGATATTCGGCCAAATATTGCTACATAATCAGATGAATAATTTCAGAACAAAGAGAAAATATTTTTAACATGTATTTTTAAATGCATTTACAAATAATATTGCTTAGTTATACTTCAATATGTTAATTTCATATTATAAAATATTCTAAGTCATTGAATTTTAGGCTGAATGAAACAATCTAATCTATTTAATAATATTACATAAATGCAGACTTTTCTACTTGGTGACACTACTTTACTCGGTTTTCTACCTTCTTTATGGAGTGGGGGTCTGAGGAATTTTTACAGATCTTCCAGGGGTTCGCACTGGACTGTGGATTCCCACAATACCACACTAAATCCCACTGATGGGGTAAAGAATCAAAAGATATCATTAAAATGTATTATCAAATTCATTCGTATATTATATTTTTAATTTTGATATTTATAATCTTAGTTGCACTGTATTTTTGTAATATTAATTTTGCTTGTAAATTATGAAAAATAAATTTTTGAAAATAAACAAAATTCGGTACTTACGTATTATTCCGACAGTCATTTCCACCAATCTATTTTTTCATCAAATGTGCTGGCAAACTGTTGCCAATCGTATTCCAAAACATTAATAATTTCATGCGTCTGGCATTTATCTTGGCAAAAAATCACGTCTTGGCGGACAGATTCAGATTTTTAAAAATTCCACTTAATTTTAAAGCTAAAGTGGGAGAATCTCACCCAATTTTTTTTCTTAGCGTAAACCCTGTCCTCTATTACAAACACAACTTTGAAAAGCTGCAAAATGCGTTTTGCCCAGAGACGGTAAAACCCAAAGCATGTGATTGTGCATAATTAACAGATTAATCGCATTTACCATAGTATATTTATCAAATTAGGAGTATCTTAAAATATTATGTCGCTATTAGTGTTAAGCAACTGGTAAGACAAGCGTTTCCTAGAAAAAAGTTGTTCTGGACTTTCTTCCCTTGGTGGTAGATGGGTTGAGTGTCTATAAACTGATGTTCTGACAGGGCCGGCCCAAGGGGGGTGCGAATGTAGGCGATCGCCTAAGGCAGTGGTGCGCAAACTATTTTCATCTGCGACCCCCTAATTTGTGTAAAATTTTGTCGCGACCCCTGGATAGACAGTAGACATTTTGTTTAATTGAAAACGAAATTACATTGAAATTCTTTCTGGGAGTTGCTCTTACAGGGTGTTTTTAAAAGAGTAACGTGACGTCATCGGTTGAAATAACACATTTTTAAAATAGCGCACCAAACTTATAAACCACCATAAAAATGTTATAAAAGTTGTAACATCATAAAAATCAGTGAATGAATCAACACACAATTTTATGAAAAAATGCTTTATATATGAATAGGGATATAAATATTTTTTAATGAAAAATACTTTTAAAAAACTTTACATCGTAAAAAGTCAATGTGAAATATGTGCTTGCAAAGAGCTCACGATTGCTTCTATGTTCGGATCTGTATTGGAAATCGCAAGTCGTAAGTCATCCTCTGGATCCAATCGAGATCGATGTTTTGTTTTAATGGAAAATAATTTTGAAGATCTCTATGCATGATAACGTGGTTTTGAAGCCCCGTGATAGCGATCGCGAATATCGCGCTCGTAAAATAATAATTGTCAGTTTCTTCTCTTGTATTATTTCAGTTCTTTGAAATGAATAATTGTAGATTTTTCATAAATTTGAATCTCTTTGAATTTGGCGACCCCCAAAAATTTTCTCGCGACCCCCGGTTTGCGCACCGCTGGCCTAAGACCCCGCTCCTTGGCTATTTTATTGCTATCTCATGAGACATGATAGAGAAGAGGCCCCGCACGCCCCTCGGGCCGTCTCTGGTTCTGATATTACGAAACATTAGCTATACAAGTTGAAGTTTTAAAATTAAACACTGGTGTTTTAAGGTTGAAATAACCCCTTTGGTATTTCCCAAGTGAACCCTTTTTTATTATTCCAGCTTTCTGCTGCTGGTAAATTTGGTGCATCCAGCTTACTGAATTTGTACTGAAATTATTTGTACGCTCATAATTGTTAACTGCAAACGTGTAATTTTTAAGTAATAATAATTAATGGAACTTACATTATTAATAATGTGTAGCGATTTGCAACAAATTATGAAATTTAGGAATATGTTATGGGATTATTAAGTTATGAATATATTACGGGAAAGGCTCTGAATGAAGATATAAGCAAATATTGTTGAATTACCTGGCAATTTCTTTTCCATAAGATTTGATATGATTGTACCAACGAAGAGCATGTATGTATTTAGCATTTGGAGGGTTTGACAAGGCTTGAAAAACTGTAGTGTCGGCTTGAGATGGTTGGAACCTGAAAGTATATTTAAATTTATTAAGTACAACATACTGCTGATAGCAGCTACCAAAGACAGCAGCAATTTCAATCTAAATTAATCTGTTCTAAAATAAATCAATTACCCTTCAATGTAGCTGTGATCAGCTAAAAAGTCATCAAGGGATTTAATTCCACTGTCAGTTTTTAAATCGCCGAAAGCCATTTTATTTTAAGATTAGTCAATATTTCCAGAAGAAAAATAGTTAAAGTTCCGGGAGCCGACGACGACGAGTGGAGAGAACGGAAAGGAAAGGAAAAGCAGAAGTAGTAGCCACAGATTTAAAGCGCAACTTTTTATCCTAGCACTTATTTATTCTTCTCGTTTTTCTCAAAGGAAAAAAATTACATTTTAAATGAAAAACACAAAATGTATATACTAATAAGTAATATATTATTAGTATTTGTGCTTTTAAATGCTAATTTTTTAAAAACGGAATACAATTTTTCTCACATATTTTTTGATCATAAAAAAAAATGTCAAGCCTTTTTGTCAAAGAGTTCTTTTTATGAAACTCACACTTCTTTTGCTGTGACTATTGATTTTCCTGATTTTCTATATGAAAAAAATTTCGATTCTGACATAATAAATTTTAATACTTTGGCAACGTTTTGCTGGAGGTCGTCCGGTTGATTTCCGTATTTCTTCGTATTGACATTAATTACTATACGAAGCCGAGCTTTACGTATGATGCAGATGCTCTGATTTAGGCATGATTTTAATCTGAGCATGCATTTCAATAAATACTGTGATAAAAATCTAATCGTAAGTAAAATTCGAAGATCTCTTTCATTTTAAGTTTCCTAGTTATTTGAAGAATTCTCAGCTGGTGGTAGCAATCTAATATTAGTAACTGTTTGTTGTTATTTGGCTGCTGGGTGCTTCCGTGATCAAGGTTTAATTTTAAAGTCTTTCCAGCTTACAGTTATGATACGGAATTCGATGTTTCTCTGATATATGTTTTGAAAATCTTTTGTTGTATATGCGTAAGTTATGCTTTTCCTGAAAGCAAAATTTTAATTCCAAGGAGGAAAGTCTTATTATTATCATCAAGCACTCCTGTCAAATAATTGTACTCGTGCAAATGACACGTATTTTTATAAATAGAGATTTTTTTTTTTTTTTTTTTGGTTTGATTAAAAAATTTTTGTTGTACTACAATCGAAAAGAACTTTCTGCATATAATCAAGCAGTTTAGATTTTGATTCTTTGATAATATGTTTGCATTTCATGCTTTAATAATCTTTTCTTCTTCGTTTAGATAAATACATCTTCAAAATTTGAAATCCTTTGAAAGCATGATATGTATCTTCAAAGCATTTGATCATAATTCAGAGTGTATCAAGCTAATGCTTTTATAATTTAATTAAGGTCATTTAAAGTAGCTTTTACAGCCTATTATTTGTTTATGAATTTAACCCAAGATTTAACAGCATTGTTTTTATTTTCCTTCTAATTATAATTCTTTGATTATTGCAGTTAATAATCATAAGTTATGACTGAGCAGTTTAATTTCTAATCATTATGATTACACAACTAAGTTTACCCAAGTCAAATAATAATAATGTGTGGTACTTATGGGTTTAAGTGGCCAACAAGGTAACTTGACTGCATATTGAATTTTATAATTATTATTTATTTCTTAAAGAAGATAAACCTGTTGTTAGGGTGAGGCACTCGATGTACCCAATTTAATTTTACTTATTTTTATAAAAATTAACATAAAAAAATATATATCGGGGCTTGCATAAGACCGCAGGATTGAGCCATTCCTGCAATACCACACTAATTCCCACTGAAAAATATTGCACTTGTGGGCTTTTCCTGCATGCTGAGTTTTCGATTTAGATGTTTAAGCAGCTAAAATATTTACTGGGGTAAAGAATCAAAGATATTATTAGATTTTATTATCAAATTCATTTGTATATAATTTTGATAGTTATAATCTTAGTTACACTGTATTTTTGTAATGATTAATTTTGCTTGTAAAATGTAAAAAAGTAAATATATAAATAAAAATACATTTTTGAAAATAAACAAAATTCTCATTCAGATTTTTAAAAATTTGACTTAATTTTAAAGTGGGAGAATCTTACCCGAATTTTTTCCTAGTGTGTCCTGTATATAGTCTTGATTTATAGTTTAATATTGACGCGTTCTGTTACATTTGTCAAAATTAGAAGCCCAGTTGGCAAACTGGATAAAAGAACTATAATTCAGTTTTTATTTCAGTACTTACGTATTATCCCTTTGGTCCACCAAGACGAGCGATTTTTCACCAAGATAAGTGCCAGACGAATGAAATTATTAATGGTTTTAGGGATGCACCGAATACCATATTTTGCCGAATACCGAATATTCGGTTAAAATTCTAACCGAATATTCGGCCGAATACCGAATACTTGGTTAAAATTTATTAAACTTATTAAACCGTTATTAAACTTTGATTGCAATGACTAATTTAGTTAGTTTTTTGTTAAACAATATTTCATATGGTGTAAAACTTCAAAAATTAAAATGCTTCAAAATTTAATATCCAAGTGTGTTTCCTTTAGATATATTATTAATAACTTTTTTAAATATTAGTGAAATGCTGGTAATTTTTTTATCCTGCATATTTTATTTAAAAAATTAGGAGTTAATTAACTTTACATATTTGTGAACACTTAATGTTATGAGTTTTTTTTTCCTTGGTTACTGTTTCAAATTTAAATCAGTTAGTAATAGCAAGGTTAATGTAATGTGTCATAAGATTTAAGAAAAATTGAAAAGCAACAAAATTCAAATTTAACATATGAGTGTTTTCTCTTACATTAAAACTAATTTCATTCTGATATTAGTTTTTTGTGTGATTGTGGAACGCTACGTTAGGGCTATCTGCCAAGGATGGGGTGGTGCCTTGGTAGGTGGACTTTCTAAGGGTTTCTAACACGTATTCACATGTGATATTAGTAAGTAATCACTTGAATTAATTTAGTACTATGGTACTATACCATATCTTACATTTATGATATAAAAAATGTGTATTTGTTTACCAATTGGTGAATACTTAAATTTGTTTACTATTCGGTTGCCGAATATTTAAGCATTCGGCCGAACCGAATATTCGGTTTGTCTGCCGAATAGGCAGTATACCAAATACCAACCAAATATTCGGTGCATCCCTAGTTTGGAATATGATTGCCACCAGTTTGCTAGCACGTTTGACGAAATGGAGGATTGGTTTTTTTTTTTTTCTAGTAAAAGCTAGATTATATTTTCTAATTGTGGTAGACTAGTAAAATTTTAAAACTAGCCTGAGAACTTCTAATTTTTTCCCCTTCAATCAAAAACTTTGGCTAAGTTTGACAAAATTACATTAAAGAAATTTAAAATAAAAATTATGATATTGTTTCTGGTAGATTTGGCATAATTTCAGATCCAGTTGACAAAGTTTTAAATAAGCTGGTAAAAACTAGTATTTGACTTGATGGGACCTCCTGTAAAAAAAAGTCTTAACAATGTCCCTGATAATTACATATACATATAAAGGGTCCACGGGAAGAACGAGGAGAGTTCAATAGAGCTGATTTTCCAAAAATCGAAAAATAAACTTTCAAGTCTAATAGTGTCAATATTTTTACTACCAATGCTATTAAAAAGATGCACTAAAGCATTCCATATCAATTACATATTTCAATATAATTCCTTGTGAAGGCAGGAAACCAGACAAATTGTTAACTTCTTCAAAAAATCAGTGTATTTAGTGTTTGGCATTCATGGACTCTCATCGTTCTTCCCCAGTAGACTGTATCTTTGGGCTATTTTCTCAGTGTATTCTCATCGTTCTTTCCCCTTATGGGTTTGGATATTAATAATACCACTAATGAACTACAGAATGCAGTAGAAACCTCAACATTGACGAAAAGTGGACTCTCATCATTCTTCCCGTGGACCCTTCATATGGCATTGCCTGTTTCCACATACCATTGGGATTCACTGTCATAATTTAGTATGAATCCTCACCATGGCTGAGTGGTTAAGGCACTCAACATTGTAGACGGCTGAAATGCGACAGTCATGTATTCATGCCTATCATTATGGTTTACCAAACTTGGATCAATGTAATGGTCCGGCGTTTTGGTCAGAACAAATACATCTAACAGGGATTGATGCAGGTGAAATTTCGTCCATTTTACGGACCCCTCACAAATTTATAATAAATTAAAGTGGCCCCTTTACAAAAATACAGTAATTAGAACAACTCTTCATTAGCATTTTAATGTATATTTTAACTTTTGTAAATTTTTTAAGAAAAAAAATTGACTTTTCCAAAAATTGGTTGAAAAATTCCTAGATCAATACCTGCCTAATAGGTACTGAACCTCTGCATAAAAATTGTAAATGATGGTTTACTGTTTAGTTATGAGATTGGACATATCTGTCCATTAATGAATATCATTTCATAAGTAACAGAAGAGTAGCAGAATAAATATTGGATGTTTTGACTGCATTTCATTCACAGCATCAATCCCATTGATAAAACTGTGGTATTCTAGAAGTAAAATAATTGTATTTCATTTATTAATTAGCTTAAATTTCAACCTCGGATTCTGATTTAAATAAGTAACAGAAATGATCTGATTTAAATAATGTCTTGTCTTGGGTGGACTTGGATTAAAAGTCCTTAGGCTTTTAAAAAATGAGCCCAAAGTCATCCTTAATGCCTTGATTTCATGCAATAAAAAATATGCATAAATTTGTGAATTTCAAATTCTATACAAGTACTTTTGCTACAAATTTCAGCCCTTTCTCCTCCTGACTGTATTCCTGTAAAGGACTTAAATAGCATGGGCGCTGGCAGAATATTTCCCAGGGGGGGGGCAAAGACTACTTCAATGTATGATTACCATGTTGGAAAGAGCAAAAAAGCAAGGGAAAAACTGCATACAAAAATCGGCAAGGGGGGGGGGCATTGCCCCCCTTGCCCTATGCAGCCGGCGCCCATGTTAAATAGTCTTAATAACTTTTTATCATTTTATCTCAGAAGTTACCGTATTAGCCAGAAAATAACACAATGTTTTTTGACCTTTCTCCTCAGAAAATAACACAATGTTTTTTGACCTCCTCCCCCCCCCCCCCCAAAAAAAAAAAAAAAAAAAACTGACTCCCACAAAATTTGAGGCCTAAATATGGAATTTTTCTAATTACCTTGATGAAAAATTTTGGGATCGTGTTATATTAAGACTAATAGAGTAATTTGTATTTCTTTACTTTTTAAAATCTCTCTCTAATAGAGCAAATAGTTTGATTATTCAAACTAAGTTATTAAGACTTGTGTAAATTGTAACTTGTCTAGAATTAAATGTTAATTTTAGTCAGTTATTTTTGTACATTGCCAAAATTTCATGTTGTAAAGAAATAAGTTCTCGATTAACTACTTTGCTTTTCCAAAAAAAAAAAAAAATTCAGAAGTTTGAAAATTATCCTTAATATTTGAATTATTTCTTTAAATCTAAAATCTTAAATTTAATGGATTTTTTAATGTACTCATTATTATCATGATTTACTAAATGTGGACATGATTAGAGGACATCAGTAAACTGTAAAAATTTAATAGTTTCAATAATAACTAAATCTTTATACAAATAAAACAATCAAGTTAGAAAAGATTATAATTCTTAGCTTATTGTATAATTTAATTCAAATAATTATTACTTATATATAACTTTAATATTTATTTTAAATAGTTCTTTAATATTTACCTGTCTTTCTCAAATAATATTATAGGTCCCTTAATGCTGTATTCCTTAAAATAGTATTTACCACCAGTCCCCTAAAAAAGAAAAAGGTTTACACTAAAAAACATTGTTTCCCCTCCCTCCCCCATCCATGATGTTTCTTTAACATGTTAGCATATCATATTATATTAATTACAATATTCTTATTTCTTGTGAATATTTTTCTTTTCTACATTTGCCTGATTTTTACCAGTTTTAGCTGGCAAAACTAACAACCCTGATTTGTAAGTATTTGTTGATAAAGTAGGTAGGAATTTTTATGATTTTCATTATTTTCATGATTTATCTTTCTTGTTAGTTAAGGTGACCATACATCCCCAATTTCTGTGTTGTTTTGCAATTTGTCCCCAAAATGTAAAAAAGCAATTGAGGACAATTTTTAATTATTACATTTTTTAATTAGATTACTGTTAATTATTTATTTAATTATAAAATGTCCTCTATTTTGTTTCATATTTGGGGACATGTCCTCAATTTTATGTCCAAAAATATGGTCACCGTATGCTAGTACATAATAAGTAGCAATATAAAATGGGTCCATCTTAAGGCTGTTCCTTTTAAAAAAACAGAAGGCATCCCAAACTTTTGAATATCTTTAAAAACAAACCAATGATATTAAACACCTGAAAAAAGTATATTATTCACTCTAGGTATTAACAGTAAACCTATTATATTTCATGCAACTTTCAGGAAAAAGTCTGAAACACACTAAATGTTTTATAAAATCCGTCCAAAGAGTTATTTGTATAGTGAAATATTTCAAAATACTATATGTTTATGATTTTTTCTACAATCATGTTTTGTAATTGTTATAGGTTCACTCAGGCCCTAATTGTAACATTTTTCTTCCCCAGGGCACTTTTCAACATTTTGTGCCCCTCTATAATGCTGGTTAGTCTTTTATGCCCTTTTATATAGTTCTGAACTCAATTTTTTGCCTATTTCTAGAGGTGTGCGCAGGACACAGGCCTTAAATACCTGTGTGATAATTGGGCCCAGCATTTACGGTGTGTAATTGCGCTTATTACTGCTTGTAAAGAGCTACATTTTTTTCGTGCCTATCATCATTGTATTCTTTGAAAAAACTGTTCAAAAGTTGCATGATTTTTTAAAAGAACAGCCTTAATGAGAGGTTACCATTAGCATTAGAGAGGGTAGCATTAAAACTGAGTGTGAATTAAATACAGCATCTGTAAGGTTTTTGACTTTATTAGATCATTTGTGTAAATATTATATGTGTTCATAAAAAAGCCTTTTCATTGTTTCTACATCTCAGATCTCACTAAATTGTAATCCTGAATAATGAGTACAGAACAAGAGCCAAATACAAAAGAATCTCGCCCAGAGTCTGTGACCCTCAAGAAAGGCACACTGTGGCAACAACGTGATAAATTTTTTAGTCGATGGAAGGAGAGGTTTTTCATCCTCACCAGTGATTACCTTGCATGTTTCAAAAAGGCATCTAAAATTGGGATATCAGAAATGGGAGGTTTCTTATATAAGGTAATGTACTTGCTTTGTATGCTGCATTTTTTCTTGTTTGCTAACTGTATGAAGTATCTTGCAGTCAAACCCAATTTATTTTACACAAAGGGATGCTTACATTCTTTAAATAGACAATATTAATACGAGCATGGTGTAAGTAGGTACAGGCAAAGTAGCCTAACTTGAAAATGAAAATCATGGCCCATACATGAAAAATTTTAGCCCACTAGAAAAATTAATTTTCTATAGCAAGAATAGAAAGGACATGGAGCCTTCTAGCATGGATATAATACGCAGTAGATATGTGAAGCCCATACTACAAAGTGTGCCAAACATCAGGGACACATGTTCCAGCTATTGAACGAAAATCACTGGCGCTTTTGGTTCCCTTCTAACAGGGAAGAGCATTGACAGCGATTAATGATCCCGAGAAAGGGGAGAGACGTGGTCTATGGTCTTAATTGGTCTTAAGGACCACGTGTTTCCTGTCTTAGGATAAATTTGTATGCATAAAAAGATTGGATTTTTGTTGTATTTGTAAAACAAATAAGAGCTAAACTCCATTTATTGCTGTTTAAGACTCCATTTTTGTTCTTTATTTCATAATCTTTTTCTTTTTTTTTTTTTAATCCTATTATGATTTTTAAAATTATTGCTCATTTTATTTATAAGTTTGGGAAATTTCAATTGAATAACAAACTAGATGCCATGAACGTAGCTTGACCAAAAATTTTAGGGGAGAACATTACAAATTCAAGAGTAAGTATAGTGGAGTTTCATCAAGATTATAGGGGGGGGGAATCTATGTATACATATACGATAAAATCTCTGGAAGCTGGACACTTGCTTTTCCCACAAAAATTGACTAATATACGGAGGTGTTCAACTTACGGAAGTATATGTTATGTTATGAGCCTATTTCATCCATGGCTAAAAGGTCTGAGAAGTGAGTAAAGGCAGTGATTTATTTATAAAGTAAAACCTCTGAAAGTTGGACACTTGTGGCTCTTGCAAAAAATGTCATACTTATTTAAAAGGTAATAGAACACTGGTTCTAAAGCTGCTTACTTTAGGACTTCACCAACTAACAATTGATGAAGGGATATTATTTATTGATAATTATTCATCTATGTCAGTTAGTTTCTCTATTTTTAGTAAAGGAATGAAAAAGGAAAGCCAAAAGAGCATTCCTGTACTCAGTGATCGTGACAACGGGTCTACATGCGCATTTCACGCCTTAGAAAATCAGCATACGCCTTAAGAATTTCAGAATGCGTATTTTCACATATTGCTTTTCCATATAAAATAAAGTATATTTTGATAAAGAATTTTGATTTTCGGATTTTAAATTTTAAAAATCCAATTATTGTACTAGTTTTTGTTGAACCGACATTTATGTCAGTTCAACAAAAACTAGTACAACTTGTACTTGTTGAACTGACATTTATTTATGCGTTTTAATGCGTTTTAATTATGTATGAGAAAAGTTAGCATAAATGTTCGTTGTTTTACTCCTTTGGAAAAGAAAATACTCCTTCTAAAAAGGCTAAGGAGTATTTTTACTCTCCTGAAAAAATCCTAGATCAATCACTGATTGTACTACTTGTTTTACACAATAGAGTGGGTATTCAATTAAAATTAGTTAGGCATAAGTATAAATTAAAAGGTAGCTAGCAAAATATCATTTTTAATTAATTTTTCTTTTACATTAGATCAAAACCTTGCAAATTTGTAATAAATAAGTTGTAGAATATTTTAAGTGATTTTGCTTTTCAAAAAACCTTCTCAATTTTTTTAATTCACCAATTAAGTTATGAATAAAGACAGTACAATTTATCCTTAATTTTAACATTTTCCACGTACATCTTTAAAAGTGAGAATACATTTAATTTACACGATTTTATAGTAAATCATCTGATTAAATTAACTAATATCAGCATTTGTTTCAAGTATTTCTATTTTGTAACTCTTATTTATGCCGTAAAAACAGTAAAGAAATGCAATCTTCTCGAGTCATGCCAATTAAGCTTGTCATTGATAAACGAGCTTTTGTATGTGGGGTAAAGCACAGGCAAAGTTTGACAAGTTGGTTTCCAGTTTTAAGTTAACACCCACTGTAAAAATCTCTCCCCTTTTCTGCATCATCTTTGGCATACCATCCAAGTAAGCTTCGCAGTTCTAAGGCCCGACCAGTAGCTAAGCACGTTTGTGCTCTGAACTGGTAGACGGAAGGTGCCTGGTTCAAAACCAGGTCACGTCTGCTGACCTAACTGTTTGGAGTTTTCCATGGTTTTCTCTGAAACTTCAGTTAAATACAGGTTAGGATCCCTTAGAAAGTCCACAAAGAGGGCATCCCCTACCCCCTCGGGCAGATAATTGGCCCTAACACCGCATTACATTTTGCAGTTTTAACTGTAATACTTCTGTGCCTTCAAGGGGGGGGGGGCATAGTTAAATAATATAGATATATGCCAAGGTCAAGGTGTAGATATATTCACAAAGAATTTCAAAGTCTTGCAGAGATTTTTTTTTTCTAAGATGGTCTGTTACCTAGAAATAATACTTTTTAAGCCAGTATAGCAAAAACACATGTGTAATATCCACAAGGGTGGGTCAAAAAAAAAACTTTTCCTATTTTCGATGACTGATAGTGCAGAAAAAAAATGTCATTAGAGGAACAAAGTGCAAGTAAAAAATTTGAATTTTGCAGAAAAATATCTTGATCTGACCAAACTGCAACACTAAGTTCACATGTAAAGTTCACATAAAAAATAGGAAGTGTGTAGCATAATTCCTTGATTTGCATTAAATAAGTAGAAATTTCAAAAAAATTCAGTTTTGACATTTTTAACAAATTTTGTCAAAATGTTCAAATCACTTTCCTTATTTATTTTTAATAGTAATAATATATATATATATATAAAAGGGGTGTTCAAATGAAAAGGTACAAAACGAGGATGGGTATAAATGAATACTTTATTCAAATTATGTACCATTGGCCTGAGAGCACAACAATCCCATTGATGAACGAATCGAAGTATTCCTTGTTCCCAGAATTTCAATGGCTATGATGAGACCTACTCCTTCATAGCGTCCTTGAGTTCGTCATCAGAGTTGAAGAACTTCCCTTTCAGATGCTTTTCCATGGGACCAAGCACATGGAAATCACAGGGTGACATGTCTGGACTGTAGGGCGGATGATCACAAGCTGTTCCCACTTGGCCAGTTCCTTGGCAAAAATGGACTCTCCATTTTCTCACTCACTTGTGGGACACACAGTCTTCCTTGTATACGGTCATCATCCAAAAATGAATAGTGGCCGGTTTAATACCTTCCGCTGTCAGAAATCTGATAACGCCTTGCTGCTTCTAAATTGTCGAACTTTTGCAATGTAAACATCATCCTCTCCTCACACGCACTGCAGCATCAATTGGACATAGGAGAGTGCTTTTTATAAGAGCTTCTGCACTCTCCTGCAGGCCCCCGGATGCTGCTATTCACGCCAGAGACTCCAATCGCATCCCTAGATGTCTCGCTACGTTCTCCCATCGCAGGATCTTCAAATATGTTAATGGTTAAGTTGTTATGACGCTTCATACCTTTTCATTTGAACAGCCCTCATATATCTATGCATATAGAGCATCTAATCTTCTGCATTTTTAATTTTTAGATGAATTATGCATTATAAGTTAGTTTTTTATTAAAGTTTGAAATATGAGGTATTTAAGTAGAAAATTTTGTATAGCTTTCAGCTTGTTGTGTGTTCAAAAGCAAAGCAAAACACTTTAGAATTCACCATGAGCAGGTGACTGTACATGGAGTCCCCCCCCCCGTCCTCTCACGAACAGAATGTTTTATTGACAATGCTTTGCCTTTTTATTAGCACAATTTTATTACTTTCTCCTGTATGTATGTATACATGAATTAATGTTATTTAATCCTGTAATTCAATTTTCACAAATTTCCAGACTTCTAAAGAATTGATGACAATACTATTGATGACTATTGAAAATAGTGTATGTAGCATTTATAATTTTTTACAGAAGTACCCAAAAGAGTTCCAATACATTACGCTCTAAGGAAAG
Source organism: Cheiracanthium punctorium (assembly GCA_038373885.1). Lineage (NCBI taxonomy): Eukaryota > Metazoa > Arthropoda > Arachnida > Araneae > Cheiracanthiidae > Cheiracanthium > Cheiracanthium punctorium. The sequence goes on from JAWZYV010013616.1 coordinate 60,293, forward strand.
TCATATTTTAGAGACATCTATCTACTTCAAACAAAATTAAATTGATACACTTTGCATTACAAATTAAGTCCTTTCATCGTAAGTACTGTATGTATAATGTGACCATTTATTTTTTCCTTCAAAACGGGACATTTACTACTTTTTTGGCAATAGTGTATTTAATTTCTTCCTCAAAATGGGACATCTACTGCTTTTAAGGTAATAGTGTAGGGAGACTGAATTTACAGGTCTACAACTCCCCCACGAGGAATTTTTTGCCATACAAAATGTATATTCTTCACTCCCTTATCACACACATGTATACATGTGTATGAGTTGCAGAAGTCGTACACCCGCCCGCCCTCCCCATTAAAAATGTCTAGCTACGACCCTTGTTAACAGTGTTGTATATATATATATATATATATTTTTTTTTTTTTTTTTTTTACTAAGGTGCTATTTTGTTCAATCCCTGAATTTTGTCTATGCAATCTGTAGACAGGTTTTATAGATATGAACTGTCACTGTGAAGATCTTTCCAAATGTGTTTGCCAGATAATGTGGAGGAAGGGGGGAGGCATTAGTAAAATGTTGAAGGTCGCACAAGGTTTGCAATTTTTGATAATTGATTGCTAAATTTGGTGCCAAAATACGACAATTTATTATAAATATATTACGAGTATAATTAGAGAAAATGCTTGGCGAAGATTGTAAAATAGTTTTGGTAGGCAATTTTAATATAGATTTCAATTCCAAAGAAGTGTTTTATGGAACAGAGAAGACAAATACGATACACTCATAGATTATGATACACTTTCCAAATGGCATTTATTTATAAAGGTGAAGTATAGTATGACTATGCCTGGTAAAAGTTGTTAAACAGTTTTGATAGGAGATTTTAATATAGATATCAATTCTGAAGAGGGGTTTTATGGAACAAGAAAGGAAAACATGGCGCACTCATGGATTATGATGCCTATTCCAAACAGTATTTAAAATGGTGAAGTATAGTTGGAATATGCCTGGCGAAGATTGTAAAACAGTTTCAGTAGGTGATTTTGATAGATTTCAATTCCAAAGATGTGTTTTATGGTACAAGAAAGAGTTGATTCCTATTTTAACATCCCCACTCTCGCCAACCTACAGAAATCGCCGCAAGTTGGCAAGCTTTGCAGTCATGGGTCTCTAAGAGTTATGCAAGTTTCAACGCTTCTAAAAGAACTAGATGAAAACTAAAGTGAACAAATTAACGATAAACATACCAGTTAAGGAATTTGAAGACACTTAATTCCTAAAACTATGTTAATTGACAATTCAAAATAAATAAATGAGTAACCGAATGCCATACTAACATGTTGTTCCAAATTGCCATTTTATTTATAAATTACGGTTGCTACATAAAGACAAAAAATTGTCATGGTAACTGTATATGTTTAATTATAGCCACCTTGGCGAGAATCAGGCTGTTAAGTAGGAATCCACCCAAGAATGACAAACACAGCACACTCATGGATTATGATGCACATTCGAAACAATATTTAAAGCAGTGAAGTATAGTTGGAATATACTTGGCAAAGATTGTAAAATAGTTTTAGTAGGCAATTTTAAGATAGATTTCGATACCAAAGATGGGTTTTATGGAACAATGAAGAGAAATATGGCACACTTATGAATAATGATACTCTTTCCAACTTAATGGAATAAGGAAGAAAAATAGGGACGACACATAAATTATGATACCATTTTAATATATAGCACTATAGTGCGTATTTAAAATCTGAAAGTGTTTCAGATTTTCCTTTTTTTATTTTATTTTTTTGGACAAAATTTTTTATGGAATGACTATCAATATGTCTCAAGGCCAAACTATGTCTGTTTGTGGCTTAGATTTGAGCACACCATGTTTTTCACAAGAACAATTATACGTGGCATGCTCTCGAGTAGGCAAACCATCCAGTTTGTTTGTGTTAGCTAAAGATGGGATAACAAAAAATATTGTACACTCCATTGCATTAAGAGATTGATATTGTTTTTAGTAAAATTATTGTAATTAGCAATATAAATTAAAAAAATTATGATAAGCTTTTAATATATAGCACTTTAGTGCTATATATTAAAAGTTTAGTGCTTATGTTTTTGTGCTAGGTTTTTGTGCTGTTTTATGTGCTAAAGTTTAGTGCTTAAAAATTTAGTGCTTATGATAAGCTTTTAATATATAGCACTTTAGTGCTATATAAAATCTGAATGTGTTTCAGATTTTCTTACTTTTTTTTTTTTTTCAAAGGTTATAAGGTTATTTCCAAAATATCACCAATAAATTATACTTAGAAAAAGCCTAAGAAAACACCCTTTTTTAGTAATATGAACTTTAAAAAGCAACAAATAATTTTGAAATATAAAGATTTTGTTCAACAGTAATATGATGTTGCACAACTTCGTAAAATTTAACTTTTTAAATTAAGCTTAAAACAAAAATAAAATTGACTAAAAAAGTTAGCTTGATGTAAAAAAAAAGCGGTAATATACACTACTAATTTTATTATACTTTTAAAAAGTGTATGCTCATTGAGTAAAATTTTTATCATATCATCTATACCATCATCAGATCTATTGTGCAATGACTTATACTAAAAGTAAAGAAAGTTTTTTAAATGGATGTTAATTCATTTGTAATGCGCTTCAGAGAAATGAGCTAAAACATTGTTTAATTTTGTGATCATTATTTAATTGGCTGACTGCATTTTCAGGTGAATCTTGCTGATGTGGACGATCTCCAGTGGATTGACAAGAAGCAAGATGGTGTGATTGCAGTACGCGTTGGGACAGAAGACCAGCTACTGCTTTGGTCTTCTAAGGGGTTGGACAACTGGATGTTTGCTCTCAGGGATGCTGTGAATCTTAGTAAAGGAAGACGGGAAGCCTTACGCAGATCTCAGACATTGATGCCTCAGCTATCTGATGGGGGGCTCATTGGAAGGTTAGTGGCTGAAATAATATCATCTGGCCCTTCGTGGGACCCTGTAGAGTTCACATTATTTCTGTATATTTTTATTAATATGAGAAATGCCATTCTTTTCCTTTCTTTTTTCCAGATTGTATTTGATTTTTCTAAAACCAAGAAATATTGATTTCATGTTTAGATTTACTGTAAATTACTACCTACTACCAGCAAGACATTATAAACCAATAGAAAGATTCCATGCAAAGTAATTGAATTCTGAAATAATCATTAGCATGACTGAGTGAGGGATAGAAGGTACTAAGCCCTCCCAAGATTGTTTTTAAATCCTCTTGAAAAATTTGGTTTTCTATAGCACAAGATAGATGTCTGCTGAGAGTTGTTTTTGAAAGTTTTAGTCAAAGCCAGCTCATAAAAAATGTCACCATTAAATTTTTATTCGAAAGATTGTAAACTAGAATGTTAATATGTTTGCCGGAACGCATTTTTGAAAAGAATAAAAAAAAGTCAATGAAATAAGGGCCCGATTCAAACGAAACGCGATCGGTCGTCTCCAAAACGATCGTTTTCTCTCTGGAAGTTCGATCGCTTTTACAAACGATCGCAAAAGTGTATTTAAAGTGAAACAAAATAGGCGATCGAACTTACAGGTTTGCTAGATCGAAACTTTATCGCCACAGAGTGAAAACGCAACTTCCGGTGACGTAGAAAGGCGGCTGTTAACCAATAAAAAAATCGCATCTTTCTCTGGAAAAAACTTTTAACTTAATGGCGACGACTAACTGTTTATTTATTTATGTTTGAGCTGCAACGGACAACAGGCTGTGTCTTAATTTTTTTCCCCAACAGTATTGTAGGTTAATGTTTTAAAATTTTAACAAGTTAGGTTAATATTTTTTGTATGTTTATAATCATGGAAATACATTTTTAATTTATGAAGATTTTTTTTTAGAAAATTATTAATAATAGTATTGTTCGTCATAATTATCATGTCGAATTGTTCGAATTATCGAATAATAATTGTTCTCTAGTTTGCCTACTACATTTTATTTTTCTGTAGCAGAGAAGCTGTTTATAATTATAATGGAGGGGTAGAATTACTATATATTTTATGTTCTGATATATAATTAACAATCAAAGACATCCTTAATATAATGGTATGAATATTTGTATTTGTTTAGGAGGGTTGCTAGGATGCTTATTTTAGCGAGAAATTATTCGTTATTCATGTATTTTTTCGCGCTGTTTCAAACATCAAATTTATCGAGCAATAAATGATTTAAAATAAGGACTATAGATGGCGCCTGCATCGTAGTGTCTGCTAGAGTGGAACTCAAAGGCCGACAGAAAATAAACCCTACAGAAATTCTCTTCTGTGAGAAAATTCAGCTTTTCGCAGGCCTAAATCTTTTGCAGAATTCCCTGTCTGATAATTCCAACGGATTGCTTCGTAATTTTAAATAACGAGTCTTCGTTGTTGTTGTAATCTTCTTATCAACCATCCGCCGATCGATCTGCCATGTTCTCGAAAACGATCGCTTTCGAAAAAGCAATAGCAAAACACCGATCGCAGTGTCACATAATCCAAAAGTGATAGACAGGTTTCACTTGAATAGGAAACATAGGAATCAGTCGAAAATTTCCGCGATCGCAACGGAAAACGATAGAACTCTGTTTCGTTTTAATCCGGCCCTAAATATACCAGTAGTATCAACTAGGCTAACTAGACTGGTTACAAAGTTCAACAAATGTCAGTTTCTATAGAAGTATTAGTTTATTACTCTGAAATTGACACAAGTCAATCCATTCCATTGAGAGAATTACCAAAAAAATATTCGTATTCTGTGGTTTTTCCCTTGCCAGGGTGTCTACCCCCATGGAAAACCTGGAATAGTCAGGGAAGCTCTTTTGACTAGAAATATCAGAGAAAAGTCAGGGAACTTTGCATTTCAAAGGGACCTGCATATCAAAGTACCTTAAGGCTTCCTTGCATTAATGAAGTAACTTCACATTATTTCGGCAGGGGGTTTATCTTGCATTATATAACACCACAAATGCACATATTGGAATGAGCTTTTTCTCTTCCAGCTATTTTTGCCATCTGCTACCAAATGTTGATTTTGGTTGCACACAGTTTTCTGTATGCTGAAACCCATCTTTGTAGATGAATTGTTTAATTGTTTAAAATTTTTATATCACTAATTATTTCTTACTTTTATTCAATAGCTTATGTAAGTGAACTTTAAAAGATTAGGATAATTCCTATCATCAGAGTTCTTCTAGGATTTAAAAAAAGGGAGGGGGGCAGGGTGCTCCTAGTTCTAAAAAGGGCTCCTATAATTTTTAGGGCACTTTATTAAAAAAAAAAATGATTATGTACACATAGGTAGTGTTGACTCTAGAATAAAAGCCCCCCCCCCCCCAACGGTAGGGAATTAAAAAAGGGCACTTTTGAGATCCACCAAAATGTCACAAGTAGATAACATGTATAGAAACTGGTTTGTAACGATCTCAGTTTACTAGGGCTTACCACACACACACAACACAAACCAAAGCTTTAACATTGTAGGGGTTGTAATGTGTCTTCTGACTTACAATGCATAGTTAGCTTTTTTTCTTTTCCTCTTTCGGAGAAAATGTCCTGTAAAAGTGAGCAAACTCAGAATCTTTTATCTGTAGACATTATTTTGCCCAAAATATGACATAAATAAAATATGTTATGATTAATTAAATCGCTACAAAACTGGAAGTTTTTTATTAAAAAAAAAGAAGAGGCTTTAACATGATATGTGCGAATTTAGTCCTTAATTTTTTTTCTCGAAATTGCATTATGTACATATTTATTATTACAGTATGGAACCTCTTATCCGGAAAACCAGTTATCCAGAATTATTTTCCAGTTGATTAAATTCCTATTTTTTCCAAAAGAAAAGCAAAAAATGAGTTTTATTTTAATATTTCTTATGTTTTTGTTTTTTCATTTTGAGTAGTACTGCTAGAATTTATAAAGTAAGCAATTTGGTAAGGTATTTTAATTATTTTTATTTATTTTTTTAGTGTGTGATTAAATTTTCAAGAAGTTATCATATATTTACTACTTCCTCTCTAAATGATTATTATTTATCTTGATCATATTAGAGTTTTTTTATATTATTTTTCTAGCATATTAACAATTAATGTTCAATTCTAATCAAAAATAGAGAGTAACATTTATGCTACCAATCAAATCAGTAGATGTAATGTTAATCCCCAACCAGTTATCCAGAAAATTCAGTTATCCAGAATACACCCGGTCCCAACCATTCCGGATAGCAAGTTCCATACTGTAATAAGAAAGATAGTACATTTATTGAAGAAGATTTTGGAAATTTTTAGCAAGACATGATTTGTTAGCATGTACCAATTTTGTTTCATTTCAAATAGCAGAATATCTCTAAAAGTAGAAATCAAAGCCCATTGCAGAGACAATTACCGAGTGCTAGAAAAAACATTTGACGAAAATATGTCTGTACTCAGTATATTTAATCTTTGTCCACCTAAAATAACAATAACTTCTTTAATAACATCCCTGACATAAATAACGAAGCTTTAAATGAACTCCCATGTACAATCTCCATACATTGACAAATAGATGTAGGCCGTGCACTGGCATTTATTTTTCTAGCTTAGTTTAAATTTATAGTTCTAAATTCTCATTTTTACTTGTAATTGCCTTTTCACTAAGGTTTTCGATTATGCTCTTTCTCATGAAAGATATTTTGTAATCATCGGATCATTAATTATCGTATTTTTTAATTAATCTAACTCTCTAGTGTGACTAATCTCACCCTCTCCCTGATTGGACGAGAGCTTTTCATTGAGACACACCACCCTTAGGAGAGCTGTCTCTACTGTACATATTTATTAAATTCCCATTTTTATCATACCTTTTTTAATTTTTAACATTTTTCATTAGTTCAACTTTTATCCATCATCCATTCCAGTCAGTCTCATCAAGAATTAATCAAATGTTTAAGACAACACATACGGCATTACTAAAAGATCGAACGAAGGAAAAATCGTGGAGAAATGCCATCCTCAATCTCCCCGACTGTCCAAGAAGTAATGCAGTGGCTGCCTTTTGACTGGCATCTGGACATGACTGTTTATATTCCCATCTTTACCGCTTTAACTTGGTGGATAGTCCTGCCTGCCCCCTCTGCCGCAGTGGTGCGGCAATGGATGCCGATCATATCCCCGTTCGCTCTGCTCTAACTAAGAGCTGTATCTATTCCCGATACTGGGAAGCTAGAGATTCTTTGAAAAGTTTAGTTGCCTGATTTTGCATTTTTAGTGCTTTTAATGTTTTAAATATTCTTAGTTTGTTTTGTTCCTCTGATCTCTGTACGGTGTAAGGATAATGTCTGTAATCGCCTGCTGCATTGGGGAAAAAAAAAAAAAAAAAAAAAAAAGACTTTTATCCAAGTCCTCCGGACTTCCTCATCATTTTAAAACTGTTTTCTTACTCTCCCTCAGCTCCTGGAATTTTTTAATGATTAACCGCAAGTTAAATTTGCCAGACTGGAGCTAATGGCACCTGATTGGCTGAGGCTTGCCTCTACCCCTCAGTACTCTGACAGGCCCTTGTGCCTTTGTTTATGTTTATCCTAATCACCAGCGCATAGTGTAGTTCATTTTTATCTGATTTGTTCCTGTGTTTAATAATATAAAATAAAAATAAGAATTTTATTTACAACAATTGTCTAACAGTACCAGGTACTATGTGACCTTCCTGATTCGTACGTATTGCATGTGTCCTTCTAGGTTTTGCATGCTAACTCAAGTAGTTAACTACTTTTCGTTTCCATTGTGACCTGTTCCGCACCCCCTTTTTATTGTATTAGCTGACTTGTCTCTGACAATTTCCTACCATAAATTCTTAAGTGCAGGTTGGGCGTATGCCAGCACTGGAGTAAATCGACGGATCCCTAAAAAATAACTCATTCATTATATACCTATGAATTTCCTGTATCGAATCGGCAGCCAGCTTTGCCGCGCATACCTACGTTCTTATCTGAGTGCATGTGGCAAATTGACTCTTTCAACAAAATCATCTTCTTTGTTTAATGTATTGTCATGACATTTAGGTTTGGTTGCTACAATTTGATTTGTTCATGAAAGCGATGGTGCAATGCCAATACAACTTTCAAATGTTGAAATCCACATTCATCATAAAATTATTATAAAAATACTCTTAAAGGAATGAATAGTATTCTCTTCTCCAAGAAAAATACTGAATTCTGTGTCAACGTTTTTTACAAATTAATGCAGAAATGCTTCTTAATTGCAGATGCTATGGGGATAATGTGCAAGTTAGTAACCTGGTGCTTTATAGTACAGTTGTGTTATTACTTTCCGAACATGTACCATGTAAGGAAAGTATTGTAATCATGAAAAAATTCGACTTTGAGATTTTGGTGTTTTTACATGTTTTGAGGGCTTCGGAATCCATTTATGCTATTTTTACGAGATGTATGTATGCATGTGTGTATGTGTGTGTGTGTTTGTGTGTATGTGAGTGAACATGATAGCTCCTGAACGGAGCATTCGATTGAGCTCAAATTGGATATATATGTCATAAACCACCGTCGCAAGACCGGTTTTGATTTTGGTGTGTATAGGACTTATAGTTTTTCTACAGGGCTACGACAAAGATTTCTTTTACATTATGGCTTAAGGGCACACAGGGTTTTTTTTTTTCACATAATCTTTTCTGAATTATTTCATTTTGCTTTCAGACACTTTTATTTACTTTTCTGCCCACTAGAAAGTAGAACTATACACGATATAGGAAATCTTATATCAGAATAATGTTATTATGTTTTAAAAATCTATCTATATCAAAATATACATTTAAAAAAAATTGACATTTTTTGACCCTGCAACTTGAAAAACATTGAACTGGCAAGGGGTTAACTTGTATCTTTGTGCATGTGTTATTGTTATTACACTAATATTTACATCTAGCTGTTGCCATTTACAGCGTTAAAATGTCATTGATTTTGGTACCACATACGTTAGTGTTTTTTATAAGAAGATACCGAAATCAAATTTCATGCTCTTCTGGGAACGTGCAAAAACTTTTCACATTTGAACAATTTCGTTCACTGGGAGCACTTCCCAATGAAATCATTTTATTTGAGAGATAAAATAAACTTATAAATCTGGAAAAAGCCTGATAACTGTGACATCAGTATGAAGTCATTGTGACCTGCAATAAATGATTTTGTCATGCAGATGATTCACTTTTTTTTACTCTCAGAAATAAAATGTAGCTGAAAAGTAGCAAAAAATTGCTTAAAAATGAGGGAACGGGTGGATTTTCTGATTTTTAAAGTAGCGTAGATTGTTTTCTATATTTTTATACATAATTATGAAGACTTTCAAGTGAATTGTAGAAATGATGTAGATGTTATTAGGCTTTTTGTTCCTGACTTTGTAATCTTTGCAGTAACGGCAGAAAGCGTTTTATCCTGGAGCATTGCAGAGAGCATTGCAGAGAGTCAGGGAGCCGTGTAACTCTATAGTAAGATGATGCACTTTAAAGAATAACTTTCCATAGAGTGCAATGTATTGGGAATATTTTGAGTGCTCCTGTAAAAAAAACTATAACTGCTACATAGACCATTTTCAATAAAGTAAATGGTACAGTAGATAAGAATAACTTATATAAATTTCACAGAAATCAATGCATATTTACGAGAGTTAGTGCATGGACGGACAGGCAGACAAACTGAAATCATAAACACTTTTCACCCTTGTTGGAAAGTGTTAAAAATAGCAGAGTACAGAAACAAGAACTATGCATAATCAGAAGGAGGTATTGGAAATTTTCGTTGATGAAGAAATAGTAAATGTGACATGACCCGTACATTCAAGGACAAGAAATGGACGGAGATACTGAAAGCAACGAAAACAAGAAGACAGTATCTGAGGATGGCTGTGAAGAGGCAGCCAAAAGAGCTTTACTGTTTTTAGTCAATGTTTTAAAGTTTTAAATAAAGAATAGATAGTATATTTGTTAGTAGTTATTTCTTGTTGCTTGAAATAAGACTGTTAAGCTCGTTTGCTTCAATTTTTTCAATAGCCTTTCACCGAATGTTGCTACATTTCTCAAAATTAATTTTTCTATGCAATATTATTACTTTTTTAAATAAAAATTTGAAATACCATCCATGGCCATGTCACAGATTTTTATTGAGTTACACTTTTGGACCAATCTTTGAACTGTAGATTTGGGTTGATTCCTACTTTAATGCCCCCACTCTCACCGATCTAAAATATTGCCATAGGTTGGCAAGCTTCTCAGCCATGACACATGCACACAAATGAATTAGATGAAAACAAACATAAACAAATTAGTAATAAATGCACTTGTGTTGGAATTTGAGGACAGTTAATTATTAAAACTACATTAATTGGCAAACCTACCCCCCAAAATAAGTAAATAAAAAAGTAATGTTGTACTTACATGTTGTTCCACACTGCCATCTTAATTCTTAATTCGGTTGCCACATAAATATAAAAAATTGTCATGGTAACTGCATATGTTTAGTTATCGCCACCTTTGCGAGAGTGGGGGTGTTAAAATAGGAATCAACCTATATTTGTTTGTTTAAATATCAATAGTTAATGTTTTTGTGTTTAATTTTTCAGGCATCGTGTCAACTCTCATCATTCATTGTCTGCCAGTCCTGGAACTGCTGGATTGGTTCATTCAGGTTCAAATTTAGAACTGTGCAGTAATGTTGGACCTTTCATGAGATCTTTAGTAGACAAGCATTTTATGCCTTCTATAAATGAGTATTCTAGACGAATGTCAGGTATGATTCCATCCATGTGTCAGTAAATAGTTCTGTTTGTTATTTTATGCTCTTTATTATTTATTCCACATCATGTGCAAGAATATCAGAAATATTTTTTTCTTATTAAATAATGTCTTTTTTGTAGTTACTTATATATTAACTGTACACCAGTGTGAACAGTGGTGTCCCCTCACCCCCCCCCCCCCCAATGTCAGCAACCTTATATCAATATTTATAACAGTTCATGTAATACTTGCCACATAACTATAAAATATCAGTTTGATAATGTTAATAATTTCATGAATTTTTACAAAATCAAAGTTGTATATGAGAATCAAACCCATTTTTGCAAAATTTCTGTATTAATATGCTAGTACCTTTAAGTAAATTAATTTGATTATTGATTAAATTTGTTTGACTGACTGTTTTGATTGTTTGTTTGTAATAATCTGTTAATTATTTCACAAAAATGTTGAAGGACTTAATGATGTATGTTGATTGAAAAATATTACAAAAACACTTTGACTCAAAGTAGCTGCTTTTTTAAAATGGACTTATTTATTATGTAACTTGACGTTGTGAATTATAATAGCCTTTAAAATTCAATTGCCAAGCAAATATTACCAAGATAATGGTAGTAAAATCTTGCAAAAACATGTGTAGCCCTAAAGCATAGCTACAATCTTGGCAAAATCCTTATGGTGCCAAGCAAGCTCAATGGCTGCTGTAATCCACAAGTATCTGTAACCAAAATTAAAATAAGCATTTTTTTTATAAAATGACATTGGAAAATTGTGATATCATTGTGTTATAAGAACATGGAGACACAAAAAAGTTTAATTTTTTGCTATGTTTCTTTCTCAAGCAAATATAGCAAGTACAGAACAAACTTTTATTTATTTTTTTATCTTAACCTTTTGAGTCCAGTGCCATGGCACTAAACATTTACCCTGTTGCAAGATACTTTGTAGAATCTAGATTTTTCACCCATTTTGTTGAAATGTTCTTTTGTAAAATTCCTTGGAGAGAAAAGTGTACCTTTTGGTATAGGGAAGGTATCCCTGGAACTACAGTAGACCCGAATGGTGACTTTTTGTCTAAGCATATCACAGGATAACTGCTGTCCCAGCCGGCATTAAAAGGTTAAACTGATAATAATCAAGATCCTTTGTGTGTCATTTACTTAAGTAACTCAGGCTTCAGAAAAGTGTTGAGTTTTTATTACAACAAGAAAATGCCTTTTGTATGACAGCATGGGAATGGTAAATTTATTATTACACTAGTATACATTCCAAGAGTTAAAATGGACTGAAGTAGATTTTAAAGGTAAATTACACAATATATACTATTCCTTCTACTTCTTTCATTCCTTTGAACTGAGACAATTATTTAAAATATGTAAATGTATTTATTTGAATGTTTATTAATAAAAAATAAATAAAAAAAAATCCTCATTAGATTTTGAAGAGAGATTTTTAATTTCACAAACCAAAATAAATGCATTTGACTGTTTTGTTTGTTAATGCTAATTCCTTCATTACGAATTTCCCATACCTTTGTTTTAATGCTATTCAACTGCAATTAAAATTCTAACTTTAAATAGTAAGAACACTAAGTTAATACTACAATGTTAACCCAAGATATGTTATTTATACAGATTATTGCATTGATTAGTAAAATTAAAAAGAGAAATTGACAAGTTGAACTCCGAAAAGGTTTCATTCATATAATGGTAGTTCCTATGATTATCATTAGTATATCAGGACCTTCAGCTATTATTTTATAAGAAAAATGACACCAAAAATAAACAAAATTAAGTAAGCTTATATGTAATTAAAAAAGCTCAAAAGAAAGGTGGATCCTATGCGCAATCCAAAATCTATATAGTTATTTTTGTATATGAGCACATTTTTTAACAAAGTAATTTATGTTTTTAAGCCTATGTGTTTTGATTTGAATAAAATATGCCTCTGTGTTGAACACATTCTGATGCATTCATTGTTTTAAGTTCAATATTTTTGTTTTAGTGCTGACCGAAGGGGACTCTAATGGCGATACTGACTGTGATGCTGCTTCATCCTGTGATTATTATCCCGTGACCCGTCATACATTCGGGCCTCGGCTTGCTCCCCAGTGCTCGTCAGGGTCTCACAGTTCCTTAGTCTCCCTCGGTCGCCGCTCTGAGAATGGTCACCTCTACAAGCCCTCTCCCCGCTCGCTCCAAGTGTCCCCCGCCCTGACACAAAGATCCCTATATGCTCAGCACATCCTCTCCTCCCCAGAGATATCTCAGCCACCTGACACACGACGCACAAAGTCCTCGGCTACCTCTGCGACTTCAGAGTTCTCCTTTGTGCACCCAGACTCTCCTGTAGCCGTATCCTCCCTGCGCTTGAAACACAACCGTCCAGGCGAAAACAACAAGAAAACTCAACAAGGGACACTGCCGCAGCAGCAGTCCACAGGGCTTCCTGGGAACGGGTTTCGACCGTCCAGTGTTTACGGACAACCGCTGATGCTGGGCAACAAAATTATCGGGTCTGGCCATCCGCCGCCACCAGACGTCGTTCCTTATGGGACCTACGGTCCTGGCGAGACTCAGTCAATGCCTAAGAGATCTGCTAAGTGCTATAATCATTCTAAGTCAGATTCGTCATACGTAGATGAGCGGTTAGAACATCTTCAATCACTTGGTTTGCAATCAAGTGCACAGAAATCTGTCACATAAAACAAATTGGGGGAGAAAAATGTTTATATGTAATTATTTAAAGAACAGTGTGTTCAATCTTGTTTGAATGTCACCTCTCAAGATGATAGTGTGATGGTTGCCATTTGCTGCATACTCGATTTTGTTTCAGCTGCTGGTGTGTACCTAAAATGCATCTTCATTTCTATTGTGTTTTTCTTACCTGGAAATTCATTATTTAATATTATTGAACCATGAAATGGTTTCTGTTAAATTTTATAAAATATTTTTTGTAATTAAGTTGTTGCAATTTTATAAGTTTAAAATATTCTATGTAATATAGTTTATTACTCAATTGGATGTTAATGTACAGTGACTTACATTTGTTGAAATTATCAGAAGCAAATGAACATCTAAGAATGGGAAACAATTATACTCTGCTCAATGCTACTAATAAAGTAGCTTTGTATGAAATAGGAAATATTTCTTATCCATAAGTATTGTTTTCGTTTAGTGCATATTTTGTGCTTTTAATTTTTGCATTAAAATTTTGACCCACTGATATTTTGTACTATTTGAATTGTACAAAGAAAATCATCATTTCAGTATGATGATTATTATTTTTATAATAAGAGTTTGTAATGCTTTACAAAAGAGTTCAAATTTTATATTAAAACAAAATTGATTTCCTTTCTTGATTTAGATCATTTAACATTTTTTTTATGGTTTAAACTTTTTAAAATAAATTTATTTAAGTTTAGTCTTTAAAAAATTTTAAATTCAGAATTTCTGCATTGTAGAAAAATGATTTGTTAAAACCTAAAATATTTTCTATGTAGAATAAATCAAATATTATGGACACATTTAGTTAGGATATCAACACACATATCAATTCAAACTTGTTTGATGTGTGCAGGAAAATTATCAACAAAATCTAACAAGACAATACCAACAAGTTTTCTTTGTTTACATTGTCACTAATTATCAGCATTATTTTCTCAGACTAACAAAAGTTATTAAACACTAAAATAACTTTAAAAGTTTCATTATATATGAATACATTTTCGCTTAGTTTTCTGTTGCAAAGCCTCTAAAACGGTAGAGGCTCAAATTCTAAAGGCTACTCAGCTTTATGGATAATTTGGCCCTTATTTTCATATATTCTTTATGTAATAAACATATAACAATAATCTGTTGTAGAGGGAGTTAATTGTACCATTTCTTCATACTTTAAAACAGATTTAAAAGTTCCAGTGTATTTGCAGCTTTTAGTTATTTATCAGCAATCAAATTGGTATTATTAAAATTCATTATTTAATTAAATATTCTAATTGCTTTGTAAGTCACTGTATGCTTAATTAAAAGAAAACTTTAAAAATATTATTAACTATCTTATAAAAAGCTTTATTTTCTTTTGTTTTAAATTCATTTTATAAGCTCAGAATTTCAATAGATGAGTATATTCTTCTGTTTATCATATGTAAGCTGTATGCATTTATCAATTGCATCAATTTTTCTTGCATGCAACTCTGTTGTAAGAAAATGTAAGATTATATTCTTATTTTATTGTAATATGCTTCATCAAGTCTAATGAAAAAAAAATGAAAATCCTGCTTGTTTAAAAGTAAGATATCGATAGGAAACTCAAGTATGAAGCATTATCTGAATGTTTATCAAAATTGTTGCAGAGGAAATTTGGGATAATTTTGCATTCTCTCTTGGGTAATTAAAAATTACATTGGAGATCTCTCTTTTAAAAAAAAACATAGTTCTTGGGAAAACAATTTCATTTATATGGAAGTTAAGGCTTTTTGTAGTTATTTAAGTAAATATTTCAACTAGTTTATTAACTACAAGGCTATTTAATTATGAATTTTAATTAAATTTGATTTAAAAAATATTAATGTATTTTTAATTTTTTTTTATTTGTCTTATAAGCACAAATTTGAAAAAAGTAAATAATTTTTCCATTTTTAATAATAATCCAATGTACTTACTTTTTAAAAATTAAATTTTAAAAGTGAATTGTAGAACATATCCTATAATTCCTGTTCTTGTTTGTTCAGAAAAAGAATGCATAGCTTACATATGTTAAAGTTGGATATTTATAAATTTAATATGTTTGCTTCTTCTAGCTTAAAATTATTGAAATATTATTTTAACTTGTTTTGTCAATTTTAGAAAATCCTTCTTGTTGATTACAAATGACAAAACAATTTTTATGCATTCATAAGGTATTTTACTGTTAGTGAAATGGCTCATTTCAATATATTCTGGTACAGAATTCATTATGATCTCACCTTCTTTTATACTCTTTCTCAAATTATTTATTGTACTGATATATATATGTACTAGTCAGATTTTATTTTTTCCCTTCTTTTTAAAATCAAGTGATTAAAACTTTTTTTTTATCCCAAGTTCTTATATATTTTTTAAAATGAAGACTCTCAGTTAGTGTGTGTGATGTATTGAAAGTCATGTGCATCTCATGATTCTCTCTGTATATATTGCTGTTATGATTGTTAGTGTTGTGTGTTGTTACTGTGAATATCAGCATTATTTACTCGGTGAACAATTAGCTTTGTTGGGGGGGGGGATTCATATCTAATCACTTCGGAGCATTTAAACATTTTTCGTGATATTTGGATATTATAGCAAGTTCTTTTGTGCTTTGTGACATATCAGACTGTTGTTTTGATCTGGGTGGCATTTGTAGCAATACTTACTATAGTGTGTTGGGTTTCTGTAAGTTGTGTGTTGGGTATTTGCTGGTTGTTCTGTGTAGTGTGAAACTGTATGTTGGAATGTCATGTGCAGAGTAATTTTTAACTTGTAAACACAGATCCTCTCCTCTTCTCTTCTCCACTTTAACTGCTATTGTGGCAGGACTTCAGTAATAGCCCCTCTGTTGTGAACCCATGAAAAAGTATTATACTACTTAATTAGGTTCTTTTTATTACAGTGATTATCATTGGTAATAAAAAGAATTTAATTGAATGAATGTCATTTAAATGTTTATTAATTGTGTTTCTCCTAACACATAAATTAATTTATGTGTATGGGAGTTTTTCTGAGTATTTATTCGCATTAAAATCTAATTATTTGAAAGGCTCTTTCAAGCATCAGCATAAATGATGAGTATTAGTGTGATTTAACAACACACTAGTTAATATTAGAGATTCCAAGAAGACAGGCATACTGAACAAAAGCAAGCTCCAACAGCAGACATTAATGACTAGGCCAGATTTAGCAAAATAAGTTAAATCTGTATTTATCATAAATCTAAATTATACTACATGTTATTAAATATATATTTGTTAAATCTATATTTAGCAAGATATAGCTTTAGGGTTTCTACACTAATGCATAAAAAAACTGATAGGAAATATCAGTCTAGAACCAGACAATTTGCTAACAATCAATTTATTAAAAGCAAACATGTTTAAAGTTAACATCAGCGCACTGGCTGTGCAACCCAATGATAGATATTGTTTTTATGTAAGTGCCTACTAGAAAGATTTTATACCACTTTCGCTTATTCTTCAAAAATAATATTGGTATATCAAAACATTCATATCAAAGCACAAAAATAATTAAAACTTGTGCCTTTCATTTGTAAATTTTTGCTTTACATTCTAATATGACCCTATAAAATTGCTAAAATAATTTCTGTTTTGTTTTTAATTATACATTTTGCATTGCTTACAAATTTGTACACATTTATGTGACTAAAAAAAGTAATAGTAGTTACTTTTTCATGGGAATTGGTGTATTGGAAATTTGCATTCTCCAAACTCAAATTTTACTTAGGATATTTAATTATTTGTTAAAGTTTATTTTTGGATTAGTTAAATGTATTGTGCAATATGATTTGGTGTGTTACTAATTTGAATGCTAAATAGTTGAATTATTTCTTAAGATTAAAAAGTTTTTTTTTTTTTTTTTGGTAAGGGGAAGATCAATTAGAGAGGATTTGTTTTGTAAAATCATAAATATGAAACTGTAATAGTATGTATGAAAAGTATAAAAATATTTCTTCAAGTATTCACGCTAGTTTTTATTGTGAAACGTGTGTTCATCAGACGTTTTGGTTTGTTTATTGCAATTAAAGGAAATGCATTATAATTTAACTAAACAGTTTCAGCTTATATGTTTAATGCCCTGCTGAAATGTGAGACAAAGGTCTATACAATTTATTTCTGTATTTAAATTTTGTTTTTTGAACAGGAAAATAATCAAAAAGTCAGTTTTGAACTATATGGTTTGAGGTGAATTTTGTAAGTTGATATGTTTTAGAGTTCTCTTAAATTCAAATTTTGTTAATGACTTAAATGGACACTTCATTTATTATTATTTTTTTAAGGCTTTAGTGAATGTGCTCATTTAATATGTTGTTTTCCTACCTGCCTTTAAGTCTTTCAAAAACATGATTGTAAATATTGCTGATGAGTATAAATGTATATTACATTTTCAGCATAATATGCCTTCTAATTGCATTTATTGAATGAAATTTATACTTTTGTACACTCAAAATTAACCTGTGTATTCTTCTCTTTACTAACGCTAAATATAATTTAATTTATGATAATAGTTTTGGTGTTTATTGAAGTATTTCTGTCATTTGCCTGGTAGTAAAGAATGATTTTTAGGAATAAAAATTGCATCACTAAATCCCCCCCTTTTATACATATTCATTATTGGTATATTTAGCTAGCTCTTTGAAATGCTTATGCTTATAAAATTTAAAGGTATTATTTTTTGTATTTATGAAATTTGGGTTTGTATATGTGTTTAATTTTCTAAATTTTAAGGAAAATGTTTTTTGTTTGTTTGTTTGTTTGTTTTTGTTTGTATATTCTTCCACTTTAGCAATAACTTAACTAGATGTTTATTCAAAGTTTAATTTATTATTTTCACACTTTTGTGCCCTCTTTTATTTTGTGTTGTGCTTGCTGTTTTTATGTAGCGTGAATTTGTTACCCATTCTCTCAATTTTGCAAGATTAAATTTTATATAGCCTAATATATTGTGTAAATAGCTATAGTTTATTTTAATTAAATTTATATTGTATTTTTTATATTTTAATGTTCCCCGGCTATTTTCACATAACTGTTGGAATTGGTCTTTTTATTTATGTTTGCATCAGTGTGTGGAGAGAGCATCTTAAGATTTTAACTCTACATTTATTTTCTGTTGAGAGGTTTTATCTTTTTTAATCTTGTGTTAATTTGTAAATATATGTTCAAAATAGTTTTAATTTTTTTGAAATTATTCCTTGTTAAAATATTTTGTTAGCTTTATTTCATCTTAGTTAAAATATTTTTTTTACTTATCTTAACAGTAATTATTATCAATTTTCTTTATTCTTTTAGACAAAAGTTTGGGGGTTGGCGATTTTCATTCCGTTTGTGTAAGGTTTTCCTTGAATAGTTTTTTGTAGAAATTAAGTCACTACAGAAAATATATTTGAATTTTAAAAACTGTTCTTTGAAAAATGCTTCTAGATAAGATCCAAAACAAAGAGAGAGGTGTTGGTTTCAAATTTTGTAAAACCATGATATGTACTATGTATTTTGACATAAAATTGCAAAATTTATAATCAAATTTATCATGTTTGTTGTATAGAAATCACTCTTCCTGTCAGTTTAAAAAATTTTCCTGTATAAATATTTTTTCACTTTTAAAATAGTTTTTTAAATCTGACTTCCGTA
Organism: Cheiracanthium punctorium; assembly: GCA_038373885.1. Taxonomy (NCBI): domain Eukaryota; kingdom Metazoa; phylum Arthropoda; class Arachnida; order Araneae; family Cheiracanthiidae; genus Cheiracanthium; species Cheiracanthium punctorium. The sequence continues at coordinate 79,472 of JAWZYV010013616.1, forward strand.
TGTTCAACATGCTTAAAGCTACTAAAACAACTCTTTTATAACAAATTCAGCCATTAAACGCATCTCATAGAACTGAGTAATTTTGCAGTTGTATTTTTGAATATTTTTGAAAATTATTTCCAATTTTCTTTTTAATATTAAGTTCCTTTTCCTAGTCAGATTTTGAGGTTTGTTTCGAGATTTCATTATATACATGTATGTAGCTGAAACTTTCCTCATTTTTTTAATAATTACAAATGCATAAACTGATGAAGCATTTTAGTTTATAAAAATTTTATTTTTAAAAATTATTGATAATCTTCAAAATCTGAAACTGCTTTATAAATCAGTTCTGTATTACATGGGTACCCATTAAACATATTTTTGAAGCAAACTTAACTGGGATTTACAAACTGAATTAGCTTAAGAATTTTCTACGAATTCAAAATTATTTCATATTTAATTTAATCTTTGCCTGATTACAAATCATTTCATTGTGCAAAATTGTTTGAAAAGTATTTTAAATGCCTTGAGTATTTAAAGAGCTTGCACTTGCCTTTATTTGGGTACCTGTAAAGTTAAATCAGCTTACAAAATTGGATAGTTTTATAACTGTTGTAGATTAAGTTCCTCTTTTAGGCTACCATTGTTTTAAAATAATTATAAAAATTCAAAACAAGCTTTATTTTAAATAACTTAAAATTTGTATGTCTTTAAAATAAGTTTATCAAATCAATTCATTTGTCTTTTTGAAATTGCAGTTTAATTTATATTTGTAAAATGTGTTATAAAAAAGCAAGATTTGTATACATATTGTATATATGTAAATTATGCATTCTCTTTGTTATCTCTTAATGGTATTGTGTGAATGAATCTGTTGAATTTTTATCAATGGATTGATTGTTTGATGATAATGATGCTGTTATGTATTAAATTGTTGAACCTATTTAGTTAAAGCTTTAAGTATTATTCTTATTATTTTATGTTTTAATAACATGTATGTGAGTCATAATTAAGTTAGTAAGCACTCTCTGTGCTTTTAAAATTTCATGTTTATCTAAATTTAAATCTTATGATTATTTAATATATTTATTTACTTGTTAACTTTTTTATTATTATTAGCTTTCATACTACTAATTTAAGATGTTTGATACTATGCGTAATACTGTATATAAAATTGTACTTTTCTTTTTTAATTGAATAGTGAATTTTTCTTTTTCATTTTCTGTTAAATATTCCCCTCCCTTTATTTTTAATATAATGCATATGCATAAGAAAGTTTTGTAATAGTGTTGACTATTCACAGCAAAGAAAAGGGTTTTCCCCTGCAAGATAATTGTACGTAGGGACAAGTTGTATTGAGTAGGGAGTAGTTGTATTGAGTATTGCATAAACAATTTCATATCATCAGAATGTTTTACTGTTGTAATTTCAATATACAATAAATTTGACATTTCTAGAAAAAATGTAGATGTTACTGCAAATTATAAGATTACTTACTCAGGCTTTGATCTTAAACTATAGTCTTAATTATGTTTGATCAAAAACTGAAGTATATAAATTTCTACATGTATTATAGTAACAGTTCAAACTTATTTGTAATACTTAAATTATTTTTAAAGGAATATAAAAGAACTTTATATGCAGTAACTTGAAAAGTATTAGCTTTTTCACAATTTTCTTCTGTAGTTTTTTTTCAGAGGTAAAATAAGAGATTTGTGTACAGTTTGAATGTTGTAGAATTGAAGTCAAAAAGACTTGTTTAAATTGTTAGTTAGAAAATTTTGTAAACTGAATACATTCTGAGTACTACTTATGTTGAAAATAACTATAAGTGTTACTGATCTTTAAAAAATTCTGATGCCTTTTGTTTGTTAATTCCAATATATATTTTTCTCCCTTTGCATATGCAATCAAAAATTTATATAATTTTTTTTTTTTTTCACTTACATGTATGTGACTGTCATTTAATTTAATACCATGAAGTTTGTTAAGAATTATACTGACCAAAGTCAATGCATTTGTGTAATTGTTGAAAAATTATTATTCCCATCTTAAAAAGTCAATCCTATGTAGATATTGTACACATTTTCAAGGAAAGTTTTGCAAATTATAATTTTTAATATACTCTTCAGATAGAAAGCTATTATGCTTTCAAAAGAACAAAAACTGTAGTAGTTTTTGTGACTTGAAAGAAAAAAAAAAAAAAAAAAAAAAAACTAAATACAGTGAAACCTGTTCCTAGGGTCACCTTCAGAAGTGACAAAATTTATTACTTTACAAGATAGAATAAACAGTGCTTTTAATTCATATGTATAGAAATAATAAAGCAATCGAGTTTTGATTTAAACTGTAGAATGAAACAGTTGCTTATTATGTATTGTTTATTTGTCCATGTTTTAATCAAGTTGTAATTTTTAAAGTACGCAATGTTAAATTTTTAACATTTGAGCTGTTGCTATAATTTCCCCCTCTTTTCCAAGAAGTTCCTTAAATTTTCCTCTTTTTATTCAGCCTATCTGAGCAGTTATTGAAGAAAGAAAGAAAATAATTTTTGCAGACATTATTTGCTTTTTTCCCTCATGTTAGATAGAACTCAGGTCATTCAATATACTGGGTGTCCAGTGCTAACGGTGCCCAATGGCTATTTTCTACACCTTTAGTCAGAGACACATAGTTACCATTGCAAAAATGCTTTAAATTATATAATCTATTATACTAGAAATAATCACAGTCAATAAATCAATTCCTTAAAAATTACAGAATTTAAATTTATATACGATCCCCTGGTCCTATCAATTATATTTAGAAAATTTTTCTTTATACAATTTGATGCACAATTTAAAAAAAAATTGTCCTTCTTCAACCAACTTTTATTGAGTTATGAAGCAGCAAATATTTTGATTTAAGTCACTTCTCCTCATTTAAAAATGTCCCATTATGGTAAACTAAATTTTGGTCGTAGAAGAACAATTATTATTATTATTTTTTTTAATTGTGCATGAAATTGAATAAAGAAAATTTTTTGTAAATATAAGTAGTAGGACTGGGGGACTGTATAAAAAAAATTAAATTTCTTAATTTTTATAGGAATTGATTTATTGACTTCGATTGTGTTTCTGGTATAATAGATTATATAATTTGAAGCATTTTTGCATTTGGAAAACTATGTGTCTCTGACTAACAGTTTAGGAAATAGCCATTGGGCACCGTTAGCACTGGACACCTTGTATATAAATTTGAATATATTTCAGACAAGGTCCTCTTAAAAAATTTTCATGGAGCTTGAGGGCCAATTTTTTTTTTTTTTTTTTTTTTTTTTTTTTTTTTGTGTGTGTGTGTGTGTGTGTGTGTGTGTGTGTGTGTGTGTAAGAGGGGGTAAGAGAGACTTTTTTTTTCAAATAAGAAACATCTCATTAATCTATCGGTTAAAGAAATTCAGGGCTGTTATAAAAAAATTTAGTCAGTTGAGGGCAGGATGCTACAAAGGTGTAAATAAATCCATTCTCTGTCTGTGAGAACAAATTGACAAAAGCAAACACATTAAGAAGGGTAAAGCTTAAGGTAGTCACTGTGTATGGCATTGACAACTGTTTGGTTTAAGAAAAATATAGCTAAAGTGGGGGCCTTCCTTCAGCGAAGTAACTGCTTTAGATTTGAATACATTCCAAAGTCCTCTTAAAAAATAGCTTCCAGGTTTCACTGTATTTCTGTAAAGTAATGTTATTGTGATGTTACAACTAAAAATAACAAATATTACAAATTAGGCAATAATATTTTCCCCCCTCTCTTTCTGAATTTAATTTTATAATAATGTATGTCAAGTTTCATGTATTACTGATTGTGAAATGACTTGCTAGCTTTAGCCTCATCAAGAAATGTCTGTTTCACTACCACAATGTTCATCCAGTCATGAATGGGCAGACGGACAGGCATCTACGGCAAATAGGCGGACGCACACTTTTTTGAACATCTATAGTATTGTCTTCTGAATCTTCTAAAAAAAATATCTAATAAACTATGAGAGATTCAAAATCTATTTTTACATCATCATAGTAAGTCTTCTCCAGTGTTTAAGAGCTGAGAAGGATAATTATATCAATTTATATACAAAGTTTTTACTTTAGAAATTCAGTGATGTCTGTAATTATGTTAGTTTTAATAGAGCTTACAAAGTATATAGCATCTAAAAATTTGTGTGTACATGTACTATTTGATGTTTTTGAATAACCCTTGAATGGGCTGTACTTTAGCAGTTAGTTTTATCGTTTCATGTTATTTTCTTTCTACCATCTACGGCACTGTTCCAATTTGCTCTGGAGCATTGGTTTTTCTGTCACTCTAGTATTTACATTACTCTACTTTACATTGTAGAATGATGTCTTGTATTTATTTATTTTCTAAAAATCTATTTTAGCTCTTTATTTAACTACAATGAGGAATGTGATTATTTTTACTGAAAGTAAATTTAGTGGATCTCGGTGACTTCTCTGCTTTTAGACATTATATTGCTGTTTAATTTTCTCTAAAGCATCTTCTTCAGTTCATATATTGTTATGCAGTTAGTAGTTTTAAAGCTTACGTTGACTCTCAGAAAACGTTTAGATTAATTTAAATATTGCAAATGAGTAATATTAAAATGATCAAGCATCATAAACTTGCTTGACTTGGTACCTGGAAGTATTCTATCTTGAGTATACAGTCAACACTTTACTCGCTTACAAAGATTTAACTCATTAATGCAAATAATGTGTATGTATGCGTATGCATACTTGTTTTTTTTTTTTTTTTTTTTTTTTTTTTTTTTTTTTTCTTCCCACATATTGAAATTAAGAGTAGGAAAGAGAAGTTTTCCTTGTATTTACAAACAGGATAAGGGGCACATGTCCCCTGTGCCTATCCAATGCTGCACTTATGTATGTATGCTTCTTTTAAAATTTTAATGTAATAGAAATTGTTTACAGTTTAAATAATGTAATTTACTATTTTCAGTAAAAATGATCATTTTCCTTTTTTATCACTTCACAACATTTTTTTTATGATTTAATTTGAATGTTAGTATTTTCCACATTCAATCTTAGATTATGTGATTTGCATACCTGCCTACTTTTTAATGTTTCAGTTAAATGCATAAAATTTTTGACTTAATAATCAATTCTTTGTTTTGATTTTTTTTTTAAAATTAGGATCTGTTTTATGAAATAAAGTAACATAATTGATAACAGACCACTTTCTGGTTGTTTTAGCCTTCTAGTTTAGCTGCACTTAAAACACGAACTCATGAATGAAGCTGTACTGCTTAATCTACTTTACTTCCTCCACCAAAATTTTAATTTTCCCTATTTCAAATATTTTTAGTTCAGGAATAAAGTGCAGTAATATTTCTAAGGAAATTAATAGCTGAGATTTTTAAATTTTACAGTTTAAAACAGCTTATTAAATTTCAAGAATTAAATGTATGCTGAATCAATTTTCAAATTTTACTGTTTAGTTATCTTTAGAAGTTAGTGTATGTACATTAACACTTTTTAGTAGGGTTATGGTATAGTATAGTACATACAGCATGTGTAAAAACTTTTAAGGCCAGTATAAGTTATCATGAATATTTAAAAAGGAAAAAAACACTGTCTGAAAATTTTAATTCTAATGCTTAGTATTATTAGAAAGACATTAAGTAGGCAAAATTGTTATTTGCAAATATTTTATTGTGAAATATCAATAATATTATAAATTAACTCATAATGTCTTGTGTAAAAACTTTAAGGCCATGGAACAAAAATGCATTTTAACGCTTCAGATAATAATTATTAATACTTTGTTGAGCCACCATTATTCCTAATCAGCTGGAATATTCTCGTTTTTATTGAATTGAATAAGGCTCTGGCACAACAATGAATCAGTTTTATGCTGTTTATCTTTAATTAATTGATCTGTCTTCCATGGCTATATAAGCATCGAGCAAGATTACCCCAGAGATTCTCAGTGGGGTTAAGATCAGGACTTCTAGATTGTCAATCTAAAGTTTGAATATTTTTGCACCTACACCAGGTTTTCATAGACTGATTGTTGTGAATTGGGGCTTTATCCTGTTGGGAAAACCCATTTTTCTCCTGCCAGATCAACTATATTTGGCAATAAGTGATCTTCAGAATTTTTTTATATGCCTCTGAGTTCATTTTTGTTGAAATAAAGGACAGACATCCAACTCCAGTAAAAGAAAAACATCATAATGTCATAATAATTGTCCACCAGATTGATGTTTGAAAATTTTTCCTTTCTCTTTTTGCAAATCGTGCCATTAATATTTCCAACCATCAGGACCATCTAAGCCCCCCCCCCACCCCACCCTTTTTTTTTTTTTTCGAATTGGAGAAAACTATCTGGATCCACTGGTCATCCCAAGCTATTGTCTCTCGAGTGAATAATAAATGTTGCATTTTATGTATGGGTAGTAACGGCAGGTTTATCAAGTCTTTCTGTGTTCTGCAATTTTCCAGCCTTTCTAACAGTGTTGCTGCAAGTAGTTTTTCCTGCAAACATTGAAACCAGTTTGCTTAATAATTTACGTGCTTGAATATTTTCTTGTTGAAGCAAGTTACAAAACTCTTTTTACACCTCTGCATGATAAAGCTTTAGACCTACTTCTTTTGTCACAGTTATCATTCAAATTTAAGAAATTTTTTGTAACAGTTTTAGACCTTGCAATCTTCTTCAATGTAGATCAGCTACTCAATCCTGATGACGAAAGAGCAACAATTTGACCATTTTCATATTCTGTTAATCTCATCACTCTTTGCAATATTATAAACACACAAAAACAAGCAATAATTCCCTTCTTCAAATATTCTTACGTTTGTATTCTAAAGCATGAAATCAATTTGAGAGCATTAAATTTATTTGTGCAAAAATATTGTAAAATTTTACTTGTGGCCTTAAAGTTTTTACTTGGTAAAATTAAGCCGTCTTTCATTTTCTACTCAATTTTAAGTGTAATAATCCTTTATTAAAAATTTTGTCTACTGCATTAGTCTGCTAGAGATAAACATTCTAATGTGAGCTTGAAGCAAATTTTTACCTAAATTTGAAAACATCGAGCAAACTTTACCTGGCCTTAAAGTTTTTATGCACACTGTATCAATAATATGTATATATTTTGTAAAAATCTATGATGTTAGTTCAGTTTTGGAAAAGTTGAAAAGTGTTAACAATACCAAATCAGTTAGAGCAAAGCATAGGCAGACAAAGAGTACATACCCTAAATTCTGGCGTATAACGCACACTTTTCATACAAAAAATAAGGTTGAAATTTAAGGGTGTGCGTTATACGCCGGTTATAAAAATGATAAATTTAAAAATAAGGAAAAGATGATCATAAAAAATGAGATTTCTACATGTACCTGAATGTTGTTTATTTAAAAGAAATGTCATACCTTATGAACTTCAATTTTCATTATCGGACAGCATAAAAAGTTCATCATATTCATCTTCCGTTAATACTTTCAGGCACATGATCAAATTTAATTTCATCTTCACTATCACTGTTACTCTGATCCATAAATAAATAGTTATCATGCATTCCATCTAGATTATACGATATACTACATTTTTTAAATGACTTTTTAATTATATCAGGTTTAATTTCATTCCATACTTGTATTATCTGCTCACACACTATTTCTAGGCTGGCATGGCGCATTTCACCTCCTTCCGTAAATGTTTTATCTTCTTCCAACATCCACGTATTCCAAAATCGTTTTAAAATTCCTTATAATGGTTTATTAATACACACATCTAAAGGTTGAACTAATGGCGTTAATCCGCCTGGATAACTGCCATGTCTGTGTTACACTCTTTCATTAATTTCTTTGTATTATTCGTTAAATGCGATCTGAACATATCCCAAACTAAGAGACTTTCTTGATTCCATAGGGCAAGTTTGTGATTGCAAAGTAAAGGGTGCGCGTTATACAGAGGATATACATAAAAATTAAAAAATGAAGTTTAAAATTATAGGTGCGTATTATACGCCGGCATTTACGGTATGTATTGCAGATATGTATTAACGAGTAATTTTTGTTAAATGCTAGATATTTGACATTTATAATCATAAACATAAAACATCAGAATATTTTTAGTTTTAGAATGAACCTTTAAATTACTGCCATTTTTGAAAGTATATGTATTATAAGTTTATTTTAGAACTGTTAGTTATCATTATCACTAGCTTGACCTTCTTTTAAAGGTTTTTAATTATATTTCTGTGTTATAAGAGCATTCATTTAATAAATAAAAATTGGTGTTTAAAGGTAGATTTTATAATTTTAATGAAATTAAATTATTAGTAAAATAATACACATAAATAAAAATTTACTTATCCACCAATCTACTTGTTGGTGAAGCTTTTTTCCATCTCAGGAAAGGTGGACTTTTTCTACCACCCAAAATGATCACACTGTGGTGCATTTTTCATTTATCATTATTATTTTACAGTTAAGTTTTTGATTAATTTAATATTGCTGTGTGCTGAAATTATTTGTGTATTCAAAGCTCATTTTAGGTAGAAAAAAGGGCAGGTTGCAAAGATTTTTAAAAAGGGCATCATTATTTTAAAAAGGCATAAATACGTTTAAAAGTAATATATTAGTGATCTTAATTAATAAATTAATTATTAGTCTGTTAAAAATTAGATAACATTAATTAAGTTGATAAAGCTTAGTAATGTAAAAGAGTTAATTACTCTTGAAGTAACTTTGCTAATTAAAATAAATTATAAATAGTTAAAAAGAATATTTCTTTAAAAGATTTTTAAGGTTTTTTTTTTCTTTTTATAACAAAAATAATCACACAAATATGCCAAAAAGACAAGAAAATGCTTGAGTAAATAAACATTTTGCATAAAAAGCAGATTTTAATTATAGATTTATTTGATCACCCTATTAAGAATCCTCAATAAAAGTTCAACTAAATAAAATAAGAAACACTTAATAAAGTTAAGTTGTATTAAACTAACTAAACATTTTCATTTTTATTATTTTTTCAGTTTATTACACCCATAAAAATAATTTATCCAATTTTCCATCATTCACTTGTCTTTGTAAGAGTTAATTAAAAACAAATAAAGTACTATAGTTAATGCATGAAAATATTAATAACACTTCTGTTCAAAATAACCATATAATGGTATAAATATCTATTCCAGTTATTCAACATATTCCAGCTGCGTATAAAATTTTTTTGAAAATGGACAACAATAGCTAAATATATTTTTTCAGGATTATCATGCAGCCATTATAAGTATTCTTCTGTTGATTTTTAACAATCAGCTGGTCACCTATATAAGTGGCAATATTGAAATAGCTGGAAAGGAGAAAAGAGCCTCAACCCTATCTTTCTCCACCCTTTTTCTTCCCTGTATAGCTTAGAAGAAAAAACCACAAAGTAAGAAAGAGAAAAAAATTATTTTTTGACAGTAAATTTCTAACTTTTGAGAAAATTAAGATGTCTTTTTAAAATTTGGACTCTGAATCAATTATTGCATTTAAAAGTGATCCCCCAAAATTTCAAACAAATTGGTCCATTAATAAAAAAATTATAGATGAGTCAATTTTTACACACTATTGTGAACCAAAAGGCAACAGGCCGAATTTTTTTTAAATAAGGGCATCGGGACGCAGTGCCCCACTGACCCCTCCTAGAATGAGCTCTGGTGTATTAGTCTTTAGAAGAGATAGAGTAATATAGATAATTATGAAATTATCATATTAATCTGGCTCATGTGCCAGATTCATTTGTTATTTCATGTTGATGTCAGATTGGGTTGGCAAATTTTGTGCCACATCTAGTCTTAAATTAGTTGTAAGCTAGGAAAAAGTTTACGATGTATTATTCTTATATATATTTATATGACAGGGGTGGAGAAAGATAGGGTTGAGGCTCTTTTCTCCTTTCCAGCTATTTCAATATTGCCACTTATATAGGTGACCAGCTGATTGTTAAATGTATATATATATTTATATTATCTTGATTTGATAATCTTTTTGATATTATGCCATTTAATTATTTCTATGCTACATAAAATTTAGATCTTACTGAATATGTTTTTCAAACTGTTTAATTTATTTTAATATAACACTTCAGATGTTTTACTAAATAGAAGTTTTTTAATTGCATTTTTAATATTTTAAACAAAATGGGAATAAATTTTGTTAAAAATTAATTAAAAAAAATTATAATGTCTAATATTAAAAGGTGGTAGGTAAGCAAATTTTAGTTTTACTTTGCATAACTTTGTTACTATGCTTAATACAAAGTATTTTTACTTTGTCAGAACTTTGCATTTTTTTTATATAATGAATCTCTTTTTAATCAGCTTGTTAATTTTAACTTTTATTATTCTGTCAGTGACAGGAGTAAATTTTGATGTGTGAAACAGTGTAATGTGCAGATTTTTTGTTTCAGTACTGAAAATATATTTTGAATATTATGTGCATTTTGATATTCTTAAAACCTTGTAATAAGAGGTTACTCAAGAAAGTTTTATTTAGAATAGAGAATATAAGTATATAGTCAGCTTTAAATAAATCTCATAAAATGTCAAGTTTTAGAGAAAAACATTTTCCCCCCTTAATTTCATTTTAGATGTGTGTGATAGAAGTTGATGTGTACCCATTGTGTATTTTTATGTTACTTGAGAGCAATAATGTGGAAAAATTACATAACAAGTTTATTTTCTCATATTGGGCATTGAATATATATTCCACTTTCAAATTTATGTGGACTGCTGACATTGTGGAATAATAAGCCTTTTTTCTTGTGTGATGCATAGAAATGGCATTTGCTTGTTTTATTTTAGATAAACTCTGAGTAACTTTACTTTTCATGTTTTATGTAATAGTTAAAATGAAAATTATATTATTAAATTAAATTTCGCATTAAAAACAAGACTAGGCTCCTTATTATTTGATGTTTGTTTATTTATTTTATAAAAATTTTTACTCTGCTGTCAATATGTGCACTAACAAAACAAACACATACCTATGAAAATTGTTGAATTAATATTCGAATTTATCTGACAAAGAATAGAAAAACACTTTCTAATTCATTTCTTTTCAGTTCACTAATTTGATGAATAAATAGGTTATTAAATATCACATGTTAATTAATTATACTTTTGTATTAGACTATTGAATTTTCAATTCTTAATTAATGAAAAATTGGTAGATAAAAATTTACTGTTGTTATAACAATTATCTAAAATGACTTGTTAATCAAAAGAAGTTAAATAAATAAGGAAAAATGCTATCAGTAATTTCAAAATTACTTTCAAAGTAAAGCATGCATCAAAAATCTGTAAAACATCAAAGACTAAATCTAGACCTTTTTCTTTGATAAACTTTACTTCTTATTTAATTATAGTTTATCTGGATTAACTTATAACATTAAATTTTTAAAAACATGTTTACAAGAATTGTAACACTTCATATTACCAAATTTTATGGTTGTCCATAACATGCAAGTGCCACTGTGCATATGTAAACCTCAGTAATGTCTAGAAAGTGTGTTTTAATTTTTTCTTAACAATCTTGTTTATTTAAAAATATTTTTGAATGCTTGACTTATTGTTTTATTAAAAATGAAACATTAAAACAATAAATCTGACTAAATCAATGTAATGTGGCTTTAAATAAAAACACAGTTCCTTTACAATTTTCTTACCTTGCCATTTCTATACCATTTGACTAAAAGGCTTTGATTGTGTAAAAATGCTGTATTCTATTCATATTGCATTTTCATGTAATCAAAACAATCTAGTCATCACTTAATATTCTCTAACGTTCTGTTGAAATGTTTGGTGCATGGACCTTCATGTAGTTCCTCTTAGCCTATTAGTTTGAAACTCAACTAAACATAATGTCTAAATGCATCACACAGGTTTGTAAACAATGCTGAAACATGCTATAGTTCTTATCTCAAAAGAAATTTGTGGCATTACAAAATAAACAAGAATGGACTTCATATATTCATGTGTGTGTGCATGTGTTACAGATGAATCTAGTTTGGTATCTAGAATGTGGAAAGAATGATGAATATCATGATACAGTGTGTAGCACAGAAATTTGACATTCAACTGTGTAAAGGCTTCAGCTGCACAGGGTTGCGAAAAGCCTCTCACCCCTTCCCTCTGCCCCATTTTTATAAAAAAGTTCTGTTATCTACAATACAATTCTATGCTTGTCAATCTCAACTATGATGTTAAATTCTCAAAGTATTTATTCTCAGTTATTTTAAGGGCACTATCAAAAAGTAGTAGGAGTATCATGTCATTGTATGTTTTGCCAAGTCTGAAAAAAAAAAAAAAAAAAAAAAAAACTTAGCCTGTGTATCGCCCTGGGGTAGAGCGTATCATTTGAAGAATCATTGAGAAAGTTTTTAAAAGAAAATGCAATTCTAATTTTGGTATATAATAAAAATTGAATATGGTGTTATTTATTTTAAAAGGACAAAGATTAAATCTAATTAGTGTACACGTTTTTGTCAAAATTTTCTTTCTCGCACCCATTGTACTTGTCTCCTCAATGGGCTTTATCTTCTAGTTTAATTTATAATGACAGGAGATGTATAGAATATAGTCAGTGTATGATTATATTTGAAAGAGAGAGGGGAAAAAAAGGTTAAATCCAACATTTTAGAAAGAGAGAACACTTGATTGTTTTAAAGTCATTCAAAATATAAAATAAAAACTTATCGGAATTTTTAAATCTTTGTCAAATAACATACCAAAAAGTTACTAACAGTATGGTAAGGTGTTTAAAACTAAACTTTTAGTAAGTCTACAAGTTGTAATAACACAAAATTATGAAATGTTTTATGCAATGGATTAGCACGTAATAAATATATATATGTCATGCCTCAAGAGGTTGGGTTGTGAGATGACAAAGTTCATTCTGGGTTATTTTTATTCCATCATTATGAAGCTATGTGCAGCCACTTGCTAAATATGATTAGAGAGACTTGTGTCTGGGTTATATGATGTTTTTATGGAAAATGAAAGAGCAAATAAACTGCACACAAAGTTTTATGGTTTGCTGTGGTTATGTTGACAATTCTGACCAACTTCCTTATTTTTAAATGGAATTCAACAACTCTTCATTTTTGAAACTGGTAAACAGGGTAGGGGGATTTTGAAAGAAACCAGACATCATTGAGATTTACAGGATACACGTAAGCAAGGAATTGTTGGTGACATGAGTTTCTTCTGGGGAGCAGCTTCTGCACCCAGTGTCGCAATCAAACAAGTTTTCCAGATGCCTCAAAAAGTAAATATAATTTAATGAAAGTTACTGTCAATTGTTTTGGTGGTTAAGCTTTCAATCAACTACAGCAGAATAGAGTCCCTGGTTTGATTACATAGAAAACATGCGTACTATCAGCAAGTGAATTTCCCCTGCACATTGATTATAATTTCTGTGCTATTGCCTTGTTGAAATAAGGTTTGAATGTTTGAAAAATTCTTTTATTTTGTAATGCTTCTTAATTGTATTCATTAATCCTCTGAGCAGCTGAGATGTAAAATTCTTTTCCCTAATCTCCAAGTTTAATGGAACACACTTTCATTTTTAGTTATTTAAAATACATGCATACCTCCAAATCTATTAGTTTTAAAGGATAACAGTTATGCTGGGAGCTGATTCTAAATATGTTACAGTTGTTTTTTGTTGTTAAAATTGCCCGAACACAGTAGCATGTGCTCAGTTTTTCCATAAGAATATGCTTTCATGTCTAATTTTGAACCCAGGTTTAACCTGTGCATTCCCATCTGTTGAAGAGATGAGCAATGAAGATTCTCTTTCTGTGGTTTGTTAGTTCCCAGGTCTCTCCTGGAGCATGCAAAAGCCCATTATTGGGAACAACACGGAGCACAGAAGAGGAATCTTCACCATTACCTTTTCAAAAATAAGAGCAATCAAGTTAAGCCTGTATTCAATGTTCAGAAACAGCTTTCAATTTTTGCCTTCGTTTAAGATGCTGAGAGGTTTAAACGAATACTTTTATAAATTTACTGATTTAAAAAATATATATTTGAATTGTTTTGCTACGGGATGTAGTTGAAATGCTCATTCTTCGAGTCTCATGTCATGTGATAGCAAATAAAATATTGCACAACAAGAGGAAACCTTCCCATAAATAAAAAAAAGTGTAAATTTAAAAGCCATGTTGTTGAAATGTGTCAAAAATTTTATCCTGATCAAAAAACGAAGTACAATAATTTTTAAAACTCCACTGACCGTCCTGAAAAACAAAAAAGTAAATAAATAAATAAAATAAAATTTTATTATTGCTCTTCTTTCGTACCCTCCTCCGCTTTTTGATTTTTCACACTGTGCCAAATGTTTCTGTATTTGCAAAATCATGAGTGAATTTTGATTGTATTCATGTGGAGGCATGATTGTTTTCAGTCTCTTTTTTTAATTGTTAATTTGTGGTCCTTAACTATTTTGAACGAAAATCCTGCTATTCTATAGAGCCAGTGAATTTTTTGTTTTGCTTTGGCTGTTTATAGTTCGCTTTTGCATATTTATATGTGTATATACATTTTTATTCTAATAAATGTTTTGATGAAATTTTTCTTGTGGGGTTATTATCTTGTCATCTCGGCATGGCAAACATTTTTTTAAAAATCTGGAGTGACTCCACTCGACTTTCCGAACACTTACGATTAAGATCATTACCAAGCATTTAAATAAATTTTAATCGATGAATAATTCAAACATATATACCAAACTGAAGCTCAATCGAATGCGCCCTTTAAACGCTAGCGCACTTTCAATAATTTCTCCCTATAGGCCATAATGTAAAAGAAAACTTTGTCGTAGCCCTGTAGAAAAACTATAAGTCCTATACATAGGGTTGCCAGGCGTCCGGATAAAGCCGGACATAGTTAGGCTTTTTGATTGCGTGTCCGGCCAAACTTAACGGCGTCCGGCTTTTTACTGATGACTTTGGCTGATTAGTAATAAAGTACTTGAACTGATTTGGCATTCGATGTTATTTATATTTCATTAAAATTTAACAAGATTCATGGTAATAATCAAAAAAGCTTGATTTTACATACAATTTTTTCGTTGTACCTATTAATACTGAGACAAAATCCTCAATATTGTAGACTGTCCGGCCTTTTTACCCAAATGTCCGGCCAAACTGGCTGGTCTGTCCGGCTATTTGGTTTGGCGACCTGGCAACCCTACCTATACACATCAAAATCAATACCGGTCTTGCGACGGTGGTTTATAACATATATGCCCAATTGGAGCTCAATCGAATGTACCGTTTGAACGCTAGCGCACTTTCAAGAATTTCCTCCCATAGGCCGTAATCTAAAAGAAATCTTTGTCGTTGGCCTGTAGAAAAACTATAAGTCCTATACACACCAAAATCAATACCGGTTTTGCGACAGTGGTTTATAACATATGTACCCAATTTGAGCTCAATCGAATGCCCCGTTTAGGAGCTATCGTGTTCACTCACATACACACACACACATACGTACATCTCGTAAAAATAGCATAAATGAATTCAGACCTCAAAACGTGTAAATACACCAAAATCTCGAAGTCGAATTTTTTCATGATTACAATATTTTCCTTACATGGTACATGTTCGGAATGTAACAAGAAAAGTAAATTATGGAAACGCAATTATTATTTTTTTTAAAAATCACAAAACCTTATTTATGCATGCACTACCACTTACGGCGTGTTAGAGATCCTAGGCGTGGTTACCTTCTTTCTTACAAAGGCGCCAATACAGGGATTCCTCTTCTGTACCTGAACGTTCTCACTGAGCTTTTATAGACTGTCATAGAAAGATTCTCAATGTAAGTTACTAAATTTTGGGTGTATATTCTGACAAGTTCCTTCTAAAACTTCGAATGAACTCACAACCTTTAAGCTTACTATCAAAATTGCTTGAAATTAGGGATGTAACGGATAGTGATTTTGCCGGATATCGGATATCCGAAGCTCCTTTGGTTGCCGGATTCGGATATCCGGCACTAAACATGTATTTAGTTATCAAGTGTTTTTTTTTTCATTTTTTTAATATAATGACACCAGAAGAATAAATTGCAAACATGTTTCACACATCATTAAAGTATTTTTTAATAATTGACTTAGAATTTACAAAAACTAAGTATCTTTACATATATGTACATAAAAAATGTTACTTAAAATGTAAAAAGTTAAATTATTTTATGTGTGCACTAATGGCAGAAGCGAATAAATTTTAACCATGACACATTAATGTATCTATAATTGTAGATTATTTTCTCGAAGAAATGCATACTTTATTTATTTATTTAAGATATCTATTTTGATAAGATACCTATGATAGATGAGCGCTAATTTTTTCCAAACATAGGTTTATGCCTTTTTTCTGTTTTAATAATTTATTAATTTATATTAAGCCATTTTTAGTTTTATTTTAAGTTAAATTACTTTTAGAGATTGATAAATAAAAAGTAAATCTCTTTTAAATATTCATAATGCAATTATCATGCTTTCTTTTGTAGTTCTATACAGGTATGAAACAGAATTTTTCAGGTTATGCATTAAATTTCTTTAGTCGAAAATATTTTTTTAACTACCAGTTAAAAACAAAAAATAGATCTGTTTAATTATTTAGCTTCTAAAATATACACATTCTTTCACAGTAAAAAAATTTGTCACCTTTAGGGAATTCATTAAAAAAATCACTTAAAACATTAGTTTCTAAATTTTAGAACAATTTCACTTTTTGACTCTTGATTTGGACATTCAGACACACGCACACGCACACACAAAAAAAAAGATTAGTCAAAATACTTTATGTATGGAGTGATAATCATACGCAATACTGTAGTAGTAACTAAAACAATTATTTTAAACTAGTAAAATACCATGTTACAACATGGCTGTATGCACAAGCAGCCACGTTATAATTTTCCTTAATAAATATTTCACAAACACATTTTAAATGTACATATTTTAAGTAGATTTAACTTTAAAAATCAATTGTAACTTGCAGAAAATCATAAATAAATTTAAATAACTAAATTCAGTTACAAAACATGTAAAATAAAGGTTAATTTTTAATCAATAGGTATTGGAGACTTATAAAAGAATGATCAGTAAAAGATTGTCATTTAGAAAAAGGATGAAGGTAGAAAAAAAATTCTCCCGGCCTCTATAAATAAATTTTGAAGACAAAATGATCTGCGTTTTTTGTTGATTACCGGATTTCCGGAGCAAATTAAAAACACTCCATAGAAACTCCATGGGAAGAGAGTGAAAAATTACATTATTTCTGAGATTACCATGAGAGAAACCGCATATACTGAATGCACAAATTTTTCACATGATACTCTCTCTGCACAGTGCTTATAATTAAACTTCCCCTGTAAGCAGCAGTCTGCAGCTGAAAAGGATGAAAAGATCGCCTCCAAATTTCCACATGGTCGCACTACATGATACGTGGCACTTTGCAGCATGAAATCAACTCTAAATATTAGCCTAACTAGTTATAAATGTGCTCCGAAACTACTGAACAAATGTTGAAATTGTATGTTTATTTTGAATGATCCATTTCCAGTGTTAAATTTGCTGTTTTTTCAGTTAAAAAATATATCCCTCTGTTTTATGTATCACTTTATCAAGAATCTATATAAATAAAATTAGACTTTTGTCTATACATTTCATGGAATTCAAAAATTTTGCGATTTCTATCCGTTTCAAGCACCCAGGAATCCGATGCGATCCTAAAAAAAAGTTTGTCTGTCTGTCATTCTGTCCGTGACGTTTTTTTTGTTTAAGCATCACGTAAAAACGGCTAAAGCGAATGATATAAAATTGGGTATCATGATAGGTGGTCACTCAACTTAAAACATAGGCGTCGAATTTAAAAAAAATCTTGATTGGATTTTGAGATTTTGCGAAAATCCTTTCAAACTGCGTAAATTTGTGTTCAAGCATCACGTAAAAACGACTGAAGCGAATGATATGAAATTAGGTGTCATGATAGGTGATCACTCAACTTAAAACATAGGCGTCGAATTTTAAAAAAAATCTTGATTAGATTTTGAGATTTTTCGAAAATTGTTTCAAACTGCGTAAATTTGTGTTCGCACATCACGTAATAACTGCAAAGGTGAAAAAATGATATTTGGTGAAATGACAGGTGGTCACCTTAAACTATAAGCATCTAAAAAAAACCGATCAGATTTTGGGATTTTGCGAAAATCGTTTCAAACTGAGTGAATTTTTGTTCACGCATTACGTAATAACGACTAAAGCGAATTATATGAAATTTGGTCACATGATAGGTTGCTGCTCAATATAAAGTATAGGTGTCCAATTTTTTAAACATTTTTATTAGATTTTGTGAAAATTCTCCCAAAATGCGGTTATATTTCTTCAAGCATCGCGTAGTAACGACTAATACGAAATTTGGTGATATGATAGGTAGTTGCTAATCTTAATTTATAGGTGTGGAGAATTTTTAAAATATTTTGATTACATTTTGAGATTTTTTGAAAATCGTTTAAAAATGATAAAATTTTTGTTCCAGCATCACGAAATAAAAATTGCAGGGAATGAAACGAAATTGGGTGACATGATAGGTTGTCACTCAACTTAAATTCTAGGCTTCCATTTTTTCAAAAATGTTTATTAGATTTTGAGATTTTGTGAAAGTTATTTCAATATGTGTAAATATTCGTTCGCGCATCCCATAATTACGACTAAAGCAAATGAAATGATATTACTTTACTCTCTAACCTGTAATATTTTAACAATACATAGAAATTATAATTTCGCTTTCTTTACTTTAGCAACATACTACATCCATTCTGTGTACTCCTACAATGCTGACGAAAGTTCTTGCTTTTAGAAATTTGCTTTCAGTACTAACCCGTCAACGACGGGTACTTCAGCTAGTGTTGAAATATAATTTTCCATCCTGTCCCATGCATATTATAAATAGAACTTTACTATATAGCCGGATATCCGGTAGTTACGATTCGGAGATCGAAATATCAGCCGGATACCGGATACTTGCCGGATATCCGTTATATCCCTACTTGAAATTTGAAATTTCAGAAAACTCAACAGAATAATTTAGTGCCCAATCTATCAACCGGAGTATCTCTATCATAAAACATATGGCTACTTAAAAATCCAAAGTTATTAGCTATTGAAGTAGAGCGACGAGTTAATTCAAAAGTTTCTATAAAATTTAGTAGAGACCTGCCTTGCACAATCGTGGCTCTTGTGTTTTTCTTACACTTTATAACTTCTTTCAGTATGTTTATAACTGTAGGTAGTTGCGATCAATCCATGACATGTTCAGCATTTTCTTTGGAAGTCTACCGAATTTGTCCTTCCTTTTGAAAAGCGATCGTCGTCACAGGACTTTTGAACAGCTTTAAAAGCAAATCAGTGATGTTAAACTCTCTAAAAAAATCTGATGTGTACACCACATGACTTCCTTGTACGTCTTTAAATCATAAATATTTTCGATGCACTTTATCTGAACTTATTTTGTTTGAAAGAGATACAATACAATAATACCAAGGTTTAGCAATTTCTAGCCAAATATTTGAGATATCGCCAAGCTGGGTTCAATTTGAAAGATCTGTTTTTTAGCATTTAGTTGAGCGATATTTTGCCTAAATCCGCCATGTTTGCGTGATTGCATGGTTAGTTTTCCGCAAGGGGTGGCAGCGTCGCCAAGCGACGGTAGAAAATGCATTAGTTCGCCGGGTTATCGGGTGTCTCCTTCCTCCGTTGGCGACAAATTCTGAATTAAACCCACTTGAAACTGATTTTCAATGTGAACGATGCGGATTTTTTTAAATTTCAGCATTGGTTTTCACGTTTAAATTTTTGAAGTACATTTTTGAAATAATATATTACATTTATATGCACTGAACTATTTCTCATTGGAATATTTTCTTCCTAGCTTTTAAAAATTTTATTTTACAGTTGTTTAAAATATTTTCGGGTTTTTTGAAATTGCATTGAATATAATCGAATACTAATTTCATTAAGCTTTTGTAATCAAATAATTATCATTAATGCTTACTAATAATTGAAAAATAAATGAAATAATCAAAAATCCTTCAGTATTAGACAAATTTTCAAGTGCATTATTGCAATATTTTTTCTCAATTTCGATTTTTATTATATACGAGTGATTTTTAACTTACGCTTCAAAAAACATTCGAATAGCCGAAAACAGTGAATTGCAAAACAACAATATTACACAAAATACTGTATTTATCAAACATTAAAGATATTTTACAGGTTTTTTTCTTTATTTAAAGATGTGTTTTTGTGCCAAAGTAAAATGCAGACATAATCAAATGGAATAACAATTATTGCATCATCGCAGCATTCTTGGCTACGCCACTGTGCGAAGGTCCCGGGTTCAGGTCCCATCGCGCTGCTATCGATCTAACGGGTCTGGAGTTTTGGTAGGTTTTCTCTAGATGTAACGTGAATACGCGTTAAAACCCCTTAGAAAGTCCTCCTACCAAGGAACTTCCATCCGTGGCAGATCGCCCTCGCGTAGGTTAACGCAACACACCCAGTTAGGTATTGAGATATTGCAGCAGATTTTGATTATGTCTGCATTTTCTTTTAACACTTTTTTTATTCCTACAAATACGCATTTAAATACTAAAAACAAATCACTTCCAACAAGATGGTATTTAGTAAGACAATATATTAAAACATTTCCAGAATTATTCAATTGGATATTAATTTTAAACAATTCGTCGAATTGAACATACACTAATCTTATTATGACTTAATGATGTTGTAAAATAAGATAACTTTATTTTTTTAAACAAATTTGTATTTTTTGTTATTTAGAACATTTGTCAGAATTATATTTACTAGCAATAAACTCTTCAATGTAACTTATGACTGCACTCAAATGCAGAGGATATACCGTTAATAATATCTAATAACGCTAATAAAGCTTAAAAATCTATAATTTAATGGAAAAAACACTCAAAATACTTCGTCTCAGACGAAGGGCTTTGACTGATGAAGACTGAAAAATTTTTTTCAGTCGAAACGATCGTATCCTGTTATAAGTAACATTTTATGTGTATTTTTTCACAAAGTTTTTATTTATTCTATAATATAATGTTTGCAATAATTAGTAGTAATTTTTAGAGAAAATTATTAAGCTATACCTAAAATACAATAAAAAGCCTACAATAATTTAGTTTATACTTCGTGGCGTTGAAATATTTCTTAAAAACTTCCTCATTATACATTTTTGGGGGTCATTAGTCAACATTTTCGGGCCACTCTTCTGCACCGTTAAAATGAAATTAAAAGACATTTCTGAAGAAAATATAAGTTTAAAATTATGTACTCAGATAACATAAAAATAAAAGTAATCACCGTGATTAAAAATAATTTTACTTATCGATGCGACGCGATTCCTGATTTCTTTTGCAGTTCAGACCTCGTAGAACACCCCACGGTGCAACAAATAGTCATATTAAAATAAAGTTAATAATAAACATACAAAAAATTAATTAAACGCACTGAAGAACACATAGTAAATAACGCAAAAGCTGGACTTAATTCGCAAAACGCGCGCTCTCTAGGGTTACTGGAACTGGAGACAGTTTTCGCCAAGGTGTGCATCTCCATTATACAGGGTGTCCAGCCTTAATGTGACCCAATAGCTAATTCCCGAACCGTTCGTTTTAGATATGCACTTCCAATTTGAAAAATGTTCTTAAAATGGTAAATAATGTTTTTACGTGCTTTTCGAACCAAAAAACCCATTTAGAAAAAAATTACAAAAATTAAATTTTTATACGGTCCCCAGGTCTTATCACTTATATTTAGGAAAAGATGCAGTACACAAAAACAAAGTAAACACAAAAAGTTTCATTTTATTACGATAAAAACTGACCAAGTTATGGAACTTTGAAAATCATACATTTCACCCATTTTCTCGGCCAATTTCAAGAAGCTAGTAAGGGACCGTCTCCAAAGTGAAATTAATTGGAACTCTGCCAGGAAACTTTCGCTCTTGCACGTCACTCTTATGTAAATCGCTTTTTAAATTTAAAAGTACATACATTACGTTAATATTACAATAATTGAGTACTTAAGAAATAACATTTATTCTGTGTACGTGTAAAACATAGATAAAATAAAATATTTTGGACGAAGAAAACTTTTCAAAAGCAGTTCCAAAAAAATGGACTTATTTGCCTGCGGCTTCAGACTGATTTGCTGCGGTACTGATCATGGCGAACGTTAAAAATCTGTTGTGTAGTCGCTTGCAATTGCATACAGTTGTATTCTAATATTACGAATTCTAGTACAGGAGAACGAGATGTATACAAATGAAGAATACTGCGAAATGGTACTGTTGCATGAGCAGTGTAATCGAAATAAGAGAGAGGCGGCAAGACTTTATGCCATTAAATTTCCCAGTCGAAGACAT
This sequence comes from Cheiracanthium punctorium, assembly GCA_038373885.1. Classification (NCBI taxonomy): domain Eukaryota; kingdom Metazoa; phylum Arthropoda; class Arachnida; order Araneae; family Cheiracanthiidae; genus Cheiracanthium; species Cheiracanthium punctorium. Next base: position 101,963 of record JAWZYV010013616.1, read on the forward strand.
CCATCTTATTGTACACGCGCTGTTCAACGCTTGTATAGAACTGGGAGTTGTCATAGACGTATTCCCTTGTCTCGAGCCACACCTTCAAGCTTGCGGATACCCGCTGAGGATGTTCTAGGATATGCCCTGGCTCATCCTGAAAGTAGTGTCCAGGATCTTAGCAAGGCTTGTTCCTACTCAAAATCGACGGTGTGGAACATATTACATACGTACGGTGCATATCCTTATCGCCCAGTCCTGGCGCAGGAACTAATGCCTGGAGACCAGAAGCGTCGTTTTGATTTTTGCAATTTCGTGTTAAACACACTGGATGAAAATCCAGATTTTTTGAATGAAGTTTTGTGGTCGGATGAATGCCAGTTCTCGAGGCAAGGCACTGTTAATACACAGAATACGCATTATTGGTCCCTCAAAAATCCACATCTAATACGACCGAATCGCCACCAAGTGCGTTGATCGGTGAATGTGTGGTGCGGAATATGGAAGAGCACCTTAATTGGCCGAATTTTTTTCGATGGACCTTTAACATCAGAATCATACACGGAAATTTTATCTGGACCGTTAGCCGATTTTTTAGAAGATGAAGTTTCCTTACGGGATTTGTCACGCATGTGGTACCAGCTTGAAGGTGCACCCGCACACAAATCTGCGCAACCATGTATATTTTTGGCGCAGACATTTGACACTCGAATAATCGGCTACGGAGGTCAACAGGAGTGGCCCCGCGATCACCCGACCTAAGTCCTCTGGATTTCTTTCTCTGGGGCTTCCTGAAAAGCAGCGTGTACGAACGTGAATCCACGAGTAAATCCGATTTACTCAATCGAATCTGCATGGCATGCAGGTCTGTGACACCAACTATGTTGCAGAAGCTACAGGCGGAGTTTCTGCCGCGGGTTCGGTACTGCATTTCTGCGGAAGGCAGTCATTTTGAACATTATTTAAGTTAATTTAGTCATTCTGATATAATAAAGACCCTGATTCACGATTGGCGCATCATTCCACATTATGCTATAATTTGAACGACAAATCCTGTATTCCTTTGCTGCTGTTTGTTAAAACAAGCTGTTTAAACTTTTCGGTACAAGTTGTATTTCCTTAATTTAACTTTTATTGTTTGCCATACAGCAATACAAATTGTCAATCTATGATGTTTATGTTTTAATATTAATGATGTTTTTTTTTTTCTTCTCTTTCTGTAGATAGCTAATTACTGTTCTCTAAGTTCAATTTATATACGACCCCCTTTTCTGAGCAATTCAGATGCTTCAACTTTATGTAGGCATAACTCGGTCAGTTTTTATCGTAATAAAATGAAACTTTTTGTGTTTCTTTGTTTTTGTGTACTGCATCTTTTCCTAAATATAAGTGATAGGACCTGGGGACCGTATAAAAATTTAATTTTTGTAATTTTTTTCTAAATGAGTTTTTTGGCTCGAAAAGCACGTAAAAACATTATTTACCTTTTTAAAAACATTTTTCAAATTGGAAGTGCATATCTAAACCGAACGGTTCGGGAATTAGCTATTGGGTCACATTAAGGCTGGACACCCTGTATATAACCTCCTTGGTTTTTCGTTAGCCGGGCGCAAATGTCTCCAATTGTGAACCAAACGAGAGCCAAGTCGCCAAGCGAAGCGAATGACAAAACAGTCAACGAAATAAAAGTCGAAAACGTTCAACTATAAACAAATATTAAGGAGTTGTAAACAAAACAGTTTTATCCATAAAGAGTGCTTATAATTATTGATTTTTCCAGAATACGGTGATTTTGCACAATAATTTCCTTCAATCTTAAAAAAGAAGTACTTAATTCGTCGCATTCATTTTGCATGATCAACAAAGCTTATGGTTGTAAGAAATTTGGCGGAATTCTACATTATTTGGTGATTTTTCGCTTGCCTCCGGCTAACGGAAAGTACCATTGCATGATACATAAACTCTTGCAATATATTTTGGATTTCCATAGCTTGCATGATTTTAATCGTACTGATTGACCACAGCCTTTTAATGAATTGAAAGTATCAATAGACCTTAATCCATTTAAAGTCTTGGTTGACCCTATAAATAAATTACCCAGTTGATTGCATAAAAAAAAAAGAGCTGCACAATTGTATGTTACAATACAATCTAAAACCAGTCTCAACATTCTACGGGAAACAGTTTAAGAGTTATACGAAATATGTAATTATTTTAGGATCCAAATTTGGCGACATTTCGGAAAAACTCTCCAAGGTCAATGACAATATTTAACGATTCTTTTAACAATAGTTTTTGAGATATGAGAATTAAATACACACACTCGTACACCAAAAATCACCAAGCTTGGCGAATTTTGGCGTAATTTTTAAGGGAGGCACGTGACCGTGGACGGACCATTACCTAACTATATGATAGGACGAAATTGTCCTTGAAATGGATGAATGTCCCTAAAACTGCCACTGACCGTAATGTATTGGAAATACTTTGAGTGTTCCTGTAGCAGAACTATAAATGATAAAGACACTATTTTCGATGGAGAAATTCATTTTTTAACCCTTAACAACATATATCACTTCTGAGCCGTTTGAAATAGCATAATACCTGTAAAATACGCTTTAATGAATTCCTGCCCATAGAGCGTAATGTATTTAGAACCTTTTGGGCGGCCCTGTAGATAAACTATCCAATCGATTGGAACCAAAAGGGAAGGTGCGCTACTAGATGTTACGAAAATTCCAAATATGAAGTTTCAACATTCAACGACCAATAGTTTTTGAGATATGCGAGTTTAATGAATTCCTTCCCATAGAGCGTATAGTATTTATAATCTTTTAAGCGGTCCTGTAGATAAACTATCTAGTCGATTGAGACCAAAAAGAGAAGTGTACAACTAGATGTTACAACAATCATAAATATAAAGTTTCAACATTCCACGACCAATAGTTTTTGAGATATGCGAGCTACGTACGTACGTACAGATTGCATAGAAAAACTGGTCAAAATAGAATCGCGATCGGTCAAAATGGGTTGCACCAGTGGCGACTCGTGGGATACAGCAAGTACAGCCGGGCTGCACTTGAAATTATCAGCACATACTTTAAAATAATTTATTCTAATAATTTTCCTAAATTCAGATTAGAATAGCGGAATTCCTACGGTAAATTAAAAAAAAAATCTCCGAAAAAAACCAAATAAAAAAAAAAGTATTGTGGCCGGATCGCTCATTCAGAAAAAAAGCACTTTAATCTTCCCGCAATTCAATTGGGAAAATCTTTGGTTCAGCCCAGAGCGCTGAAAAGAAAATTGGCAGCACCGTTGCCATGACAACGACTACGTAAGCAGCCTCTCCAGCATAGGGAGTTTGCAGCTGATACAGCCGAAGCAAGATTTTTTTAACGGTGTCTGAACTTGAGAACTCGACTGAGAAGTGAGGGAGGAGATAAGGAGAATATATGTTTGGAAAACTCTCCACTTTATATTGCTGAATTTATCAAGAAGGTAAGCCTGAATAGACGCTTATGAATGGACAATTAACCATCAAAGCAGTATTGTTTTTAAGTAAGCAAGAACTGGCATTTAGAGGACATGGCAAGCGAGAAAATTCTTTAAACATGGGAAATTTTAAAGAAAATTATTGATATCTGAATTAAAACAACGCCTTTTTATGGGGACATCACTGACCGATTAGCATGTTTAAAAGAAAGGAGGATTGATTTGACTTATAAAAAATAAGTAAGTTTTCTTTTTTTTTTTCATTTCTTCTCAAGTTATCGTTGCAAAAGAAAATTCTAAGGAAACTTCGAATCAGACACGGATTAATGCAATTTTGAGGATAAGAGCGGCTGGTTGAAATTTATGTCCATTTTATGGAAGCAAAATAGGATCTCTTACATTTTTTATGTAATTTCTTTTTTTTTTTCCTCGGTGAAGGCTTAATCAGCCAGCTTTCGAATTCAATAACAAAGATTTTCCAATCCTGTCCGGAGGAAAGGGGGGGGGCTCATATGCTTCCGGCTGCACTAACAGTTTTGACCACGGTCCGCCACTGGGTTGCACACGCATTTATGCGAACGTGTATACTAGCTTACGATGAGATGCACCGAAAAAATTCTTAAAAGCAAATTTAGAGGTAGTCAAAATGGGTTTTTCGTCGAAATCTGTCTCCCAAAATTTTTTGCGATCGCATTACTTCCTTATACTCCGTGCAAGGAAGTAAAAATTAATAAACTCTTCTTCACCCAATACACTGCGAGCTAATACTAACAGTAAAACTATATGGCTCATGAAAACTTCAGAAAAAAAAAATCCAAAAGCACAAAAATTGTCTTAAAAAATGGCTGAGGAATTACCTGTTTAGGGAAATGCAAAATTCCGCATACTTAGCATTTTCCCCCGAGTATTTCGTTAACTCCTATAGGTTCAGTTCAATGTTTGTCACAGTACACAGTATAACTTGTATAAGAGACATTCTAAATTTTTCAGTCTCTAACGCAGTTAAATTCTTTAAAAAGCGTCTCAAAAGAGACATGATTTTAGTAAAAGAACAGCTTTATAGACTGGCCTCCTTGATGCACTACTCCCCAGACTTCTGTTGCCGGGGGTGGGTGGGTGGGGGTGTAAAGTTGTCAATAATTAAAACATGGACTGAAAATTTAAACGAGTCTTCAGAAATCTAAATCATTTCTTTCTAAATACTGAATATACTGAATTTTGCAGCATTTCCATAAACAGGTAAGGGGCGATTCATTAATTATGTAAGGTCGATTTTGGCCATTTTGATCCCTACACCTATGTATGAGCACATGATATTTCTCGGACTCCACCTCCCCTCATCTTATGTAAGATTTTATCTGGTTTTGGAAAAGGATCAATTGCACTGAAACTCATAATTTGAAGTAAATCAAAGATTCTTATTTTTTGAAATATAATTTAGGTTATACCATTATGCTATTATTAGATTTAGATAACGGTTATATTATTATCAGATAATTATCAAGCCTTTGGAAAATCTGTATTATAATTAAAAGTAAGTTTTCAAATAATCGTAAAGTTAGAAAATAAATCAGTTGAAAAAACTACAAATAGGGATGGACGCGAGACCACTCGAGACGAGAAATGGCTCAAGTCTCGTCTCGTCTCGTCCTTTCATATCGAAGTCTCGTCTCGCACCTCGTGGTCTCGTATCGCACCCGGAGGTCTCGTCTCTTGCGAGACCGGTCTCGCATATTGTCTCCGCCAAAATATCTTTTTACTTCTTTGTTCAAAGTACAAACTGTACAGTCGTTTTACATTTATCGGGATCTGGCATAGTCGCATACTATCTATTGTCTTCATATTTACTTCCGGGTATGAAGCATCAAAAAGTAATTGCATGCGATAGAATCTCCTAGCAAATTACTTTAAGGTGATTCTTTTAAGAAATCATTCAACTTTTGAACAGCTTTTTAAAGAATTGCTCATGCTAGAGATTCAGAAAATTTTGAGAAAGACTCTTCACAGGCGGCACTGAATTCATATAAACGTTCACCCAATAAAAGTTTTGAAATATTCTCAAAAAGAAAAAAAAAATCTTAAACATAAGATATTTTGCAATATTTCTCTACACGGGAGCGAATCGGCTCATTTTGGGAGGCGATTTATCTGCTAAAGATTTTTTTCTGATTACATTAAGACATATAAGTTTACTGCTAATATGAGTTCATACTACAGTTTATGAAGAAGTCATATTATATTTTTCGAGTATCTAACATAACTGATTTGTTTTTATAGCTATTCAAAAAATTTTAGGGACGTAGCCAAGGGGGGGGGGGGATTTGAATTTCTGTTAACTGAATGCTGAATATCAGGCTTTTCCGTGGGAAATTCTGCCTTTTGCAGCTTTTCGCCCCTTCATATTGTTTTCTGGATACATGCCTGCTAGGAGGGATAGTTGCGAGATATATAATCATTATTTATACTATTATTTTTTTAATGGTTTAGTGTTTCCCTGAATAAATTTAATATCGCAAGCTGCACGGGGCACCACAAAAACCCGTCTCCCTTGAAGAAGTTTGTGCTTGAGGATTTTTTGAAGAAGCGTTATGAATTTTTCTAGTATTTAACAACACTGGTTTGTTTTTAAAACTGGATCGCTCTTCAGGGAGAACGCTGTTAAGAGGTGTCTGTTTACATTCGGAGCACCTTTTCTTTTAAAAACAGAATGTGAATTAAAATTAAAGATTTTTAGTTGAAATTTGACTTAAAAGCATGAAAACAAATAGGACGTTCATAATTCTTTTTGAAAACTTTAAAAGCATTTTATATAACAATTAGAAAAGTTTTACATTTACGCCGATAACCGTACACTGAAATCGGCTGAAAATTATATCAATTTCCTTTATATTGTACATTACAATAAGACACTTGCTGTGCATGTGCAATGAACTAAGGTTTTGCCATGTGCCTGATGAATTGAAATATGTCAAGTCGCATAGAAAAAATATTTAAAATAAATCATTTATTTCTATAAATAAACACCTGCAAAATCCTCAAATTTATACGTTAAGTTTAATTTCTAACTGAAAGCTTAGACAGGAGTATATTAGGGTGTCTCAGAAAATACGAATGTCTGAAAATGTTTGCTCCATGGGGTTTTTATGATTCGTTTTGGTGTGAAATTACAATGTGTGAAATTTGAAATCTCTAGGTCAACGTTAGAGTTTGCCTGTAAGGCCTTAAAGTTTTTAAAAAAAGTGCAAAAAACGTAAATTTTGTAATAATTTAAAAAGTTTTATAAACATGTTCCTTCAACTTAAGGAAATAGTTTTTTACTCGTTACAATTTTGAAAAAATATCTATCTATAAAAATATAGTGCATATCAAGTGCAATCACAACAAGAAATAATTAATTTATGTGGAAATTCAAGAAAACTAAGCGATACTATTTTTTGTGGAAATGCGTCATTTTCGTGATTATTGATTTCTTTTGCAACATTTTTCCTGCATTAAGTTTTTATTAGTTCTTAAGTCTTAAAAAAGTATTTAATTCGGATATAATTAAGATTCATATAAATTGTAATCGCAGAAGATATTACTTATTCAAGAATGAAATGGAAAAATCAACTCCCTTCATATTATTGAACTTTAATCTCGTACTGATTATAAATGTATATAGATATAAAAATATAACACTGGCAGTATTAAAACATTGCTATATATTTTGGTACAGTAACAAATATTAGCTGAAAAAACCAGCAAATAATATACATTTTAGGAATACGGCCAAATTTTAAACTGAGTAAAATTTCTAGTAATCTATTGTAAAGTAAAATGAAATTCCCATATAAGTGTACTTGCTTGATTTCCTATTATTTCTTCATCCTTCTCCATTCTTCATCCTTCGTAATTTTCTAAGAAAAATCCTGCACCAGCTTGACTCCACGTTCTGCTATATCGTTGACGACTTTTAAGGTTTTACAAATAATTTTATTACATTATTTAATCAGCATTCTCTTCCCATGTCAATGGGCATTTTTTCAGTCAGGATCCGTTCTGCTTAAATATTTCACAAAGTAGTCATTAGCTGGGCCCTACTAGTTGAAATAACTTTGTTTGTAAATTTAAATTTGGGATACAGGAACGCCCTTTGATAACATTATCAATTCATGGTTGAATTTTATCAATGAAACGGCGATTTTTTCTCTTGGTTACAGATATCTTTTTTTGAAAAGAGAAAAAATGGTATCGTCTCCTCTGCCAAATACCACAAGTGTGGATTTAAGGCTGTCAGAGCTGCCTGAGCAACCTCAAGTATCGATAGCTTTGTTGCTGTTCAAACTATGCGAAAGCATAATGTCATTCACAGGAGCATCTGCAGCTTTTGGAGCATTCAACCAGCATTTAATATAAATAAGAGTATGAAAAAGGCAGATTCTACGCAGTTTTTCAACTTTTTCTGGATCATAACCCAATTGCTCATTAAATGTGTACATTTTTGCCCATAAATTGCTGTTAACATCCATCTGGCTTTGTAGAAAGCTCCAGGCATCTGTCAGTGAATTTCTCGAGGTTGAATTTCACCTAATATTGTAAGTAAGACTTCCGCACATTTCTCATAGTGTCCACGAAGAAAGAGCTCCTTCTTTTGCCGAAAAAAATTTAAGATTGGGGTGGCTTCCTCTTTCAAAGATTTTAGCTTTATGTCACAAACTTCACTCTTTTTGAAATTATCTAAATTTTTGAAGTAGTTTCCCTTTGGGATTGAAAATCTTTAAAATCTATATTATCTGGACTCATAGATTGTCCTAAAATAGACTTCCACACTGCAGACTCAATTAACCCAAACACATGGTGTCGACTAGCGAGGTAAAATAATTTCTTTTCCAAAAGTGTTTCTAGCCTTACACATGTTCCATTTATCCATCTACTATTTGATGCAGCTGAGTCAAAGGAAAGGCCAATTATATTTTCTGATACACCCTATTCTTCAGTCAATTGAAAAACTCTGCTTATACTTTAGCAGTTGCATCAGGTATATTTGCCACCCCTAACAACTTCCCCCCCCATATACTCCGGTATTCCCGAGATTGAGTTAGCTAGTCTTTCGTCAAACTCTACATTTTGAGTTTTTAATACTTTGCTGTCGCAATGCAGCACATAGTATTTAGGAGGTTTGAAGTCTTCTCGAAAGTTACTGGGACTTTTGGATCAAAGAATATTGCTAGCTTTTCAGGCTTGCTCTACCTTCTACTGCCAATACCATAGCAGCTCTTTGGTTTAGTGAAAGTCCTAGACGATCACTCCTTGGAGATAGTTTTGGACTCTTGAAAAGGATTTTCGGAAGTTTAATATTAACTTCACCAGTATTATGAAATAATGTTGAAGAGGCTGAAAAGTCTGGGTCTCGAACAGTTTCATAATTTGTTGAACCTTCCCATACATCCTGTTCATTAATGTCACGGTCAATCCCACCTTCGTTGTCATGACATGAACACAACACAAAGCACACACACATACAATATATATTAATATCTCTTCTGATATGCCACACAACCGAAACCCTACTATTTGGTTTGCTGTAAATTATAATCCACTGTTTGTGGCCCCTGACGATGGTGACAGTGGTTATAATTTCCGTTCCATTATATTATCACAATAATTCTTGCACTTTATTTGGCTTCAAAATCTGGTTTCTAATTCTTGCTATTAGCTGTTATATTTTTATGCGAGATATGTCTTATTTGTAGTATGTTTTGTGTTTTACTTGTTATATATATATATATATATATATATATAATATTTATATTATATATATATATATATAATAATAATAATAATAATAATAATAATAATAATAATTAGGGAGTACATTTTATGATTATTTTCATAAAGTAATCATAAAAAGTGCGTGGTCAAAAACGTTTGGAGACTGAATTAAATGCATAGTAGTATAGCTTGTTTGTTTTCAATTGCCGCATAAATTAATCATTTCTTGTTGTGATTGCACTTGATATGCACTATATTTTTATACATATATAATTTTTTAAAATTATAATGAGTAAAAAACTATTTCCTTAAGTTCAAGGAACATGTTTATAAAACTTTTTAAGTATTACAAAATCTACGTTTTTCGCATTTTTAAAAAAAATTTAAGGCCTTACAGGCAAACTCTAACGTTGACCTAGAGAATTCAAATTTCACGCATTGTAATTTCACACCAAAACGAATCAGAAAAACCCCACGGAGAAAACAATTTCGGACATTCGTATTTTCCGAGACACCCTAGAGTATATAGAACAATGTAGAAAATTTGCGAGTAAATAAATACCTTTAAAACTGTTGGAGTAATCAACTTTATCAAGAGAAAAAATTGTTGAAAAGTTACTTTTTCAGAAAAAGCATTTAGAGATTTTAATTTTGAGGAAAAACTATGCTTTACTTTTTTACTCTGTTGGCATATCAGAGGTGACCAAATCGTGGCGCATGCACTGCTTACAATTCCGGAATATAATTAACCACTTTTTGTAAACAATGTGTTTTAAAAGTATTTATTCAAAATAGTTATCAGATCACTCCTTAAACTCAGAAATTTCACTATATGCAAAAATTACTGTTTGCAAAAGTGGTTAATTGTATTCCGGAATTATTGGCAGATATGCTCGTGCGCCAAACTTGGCGCATTGGATGATATCATGGTGATGCATCTCATCCTCGTGCTTATTTATTGTTTTGAGGCAATACTTAGAAACTTTCGAAATAATTTCGAGCCCAGAAACATTTTATTTCTTATAATTTATGATGCTATGCCAAAAGAAAGCATTTTACATTCCAAAATATAAACTGCCACCAAAAATAGTATGATCCCCTTCTAAACATCCGAAAAATCAATTCTAGATTTCTCTTTCTCAGAAAAACAATTTCAACATGTTATTACTTTTCCTCTCCTATACTGAAGCCTACGGGTATTCATTTTTTCCCACTCTACCCGTGAACATAAGGAAGTAAAAAGGTGCTTGAGCTGTATGACGTAACTAAAGCTCTCTATGGGGGGGGGGGAATTCGCGCATGATATGAAAAATGTTGGCCACCACTGGGTTATATCTTCGTTTCAAATTAATCGTACAAACAAAAATAAAGGTGTTTAGGAAACCTTGAATTTCCTTCTATAAAATTAGACAAAAATCAGAAATTCGCAATTTTCGTAAAAAATGGCTATTTGAACATAGATTGATGATACTTTATCAGCTTTCATCTTCTTACTCAACTTAAGAAACATTTAAGTTATAATATATTTGGAGAGAAAGGGAGTAGCGTAGTTCTGTTGGTTGGCCTGGGCACCAGTTTACACAGATGGGGCTCGGATCGTAAAGTTTGTATTAATGTATGAAAGGGAGAAAGAGAGAAGGGATGTGCGCTTGGCCGCTCATACCCGGCTATTTTTGTTGGTTTTGCTTGGGTGCCTTTCGGTCGGTCAAATATTCTCACGCCCCTCTCTGTCTGACAGGTCTGTACAGTGATAGTACCCTTGCAACATTCCTACAGAGTCATGCATTGCATGGGCATCATCAGAGTCCGATTAAATCAGTATCGAAGCCCTTAGGCTCTGAAATTTGCCAGGGCTCCCGTCAGAGTCATTGGAAAGGGAGGGAGCTTAGGGGCTCAACCACCCACCATACCCTTGGAGGAAGGGAGAAAATTACCACAAATCAGCACAATATGGTGTCTTTTTTTTTTTTGTTCCAGAATCGATCTAAACATACTGACCCCACCCCACCCCACCAAACTTCGTGAATTGTTACGCAACTGGGTATTCCACATAGATTTTGTCTCTATGCTTTTTTGTATTACTTAATAAGAAAATTCTGATGTGGACAACACATGACTTCTTTGCACGCCTTTATTAAATCTATATAAATAAAATTAGACTTTTGTCTGTACATTTCTTGGAATTCAAAAATTTTACAATTTCTATCCGTTTCAAGCACCCGGGATTCCGATGCGACCCTCAAAAAAAAGTTTGTCTGTCTGTCATTCTGTCCTTCTGTCATTCTGTCATTCTGTCCGTGACGCTTTTTTTGTTTAAGCATCACGTAAAAACGACTGAAGCGAATGATATGAAATTTTGTGTCATGATAGGTGGTCACTCAACTTAAAACATAGGCGTCGAATTTTAAAAAAAAAATCTTGATTAGATTTTGAAATTTTGCGAAAATCATTTCAAACTGCGTAAATTTGTGTTCGCACATCACGTAAAACTGCAAAGGTGAAAAAATGATATTTGGTGAAATGATAGGTGGTCACTCACCGTAAACTATAAGCATCTAATTAAAAAAAAATCGATCAGATTTCGAGATTTTGTGAAAATCGTTTAAATCTGAGTGAATCTTTGGTCCCGCATTACGTAATATAACGACTAAAGCGAATGATATGAAATTTGGTCACACGATAGATGGTTGCTCAGCATAAACTATAGGAGTCCAATTTTTTAAACATTTTTATTAGATTTTGAGATTTTGTGAAAATTCTCTCAAAATGCGTTTATATTTCTTCAAACATCACGCAATAACGACTAATACGAATGATACGAAATTTAGTGATATGATAGGTAGTTTCTAATCTTAATTTATAGGCGTTGAATTTTAAAAACATTTTGATTACATTTTGAGATTTTGCGAAAATCGTTTTAAAATGCTGAAAATTTGTTCCAGCATCACGAAATAAAGACTGCAGGGAATGAAACGAATTTGGGTGACATGATAGGTTGTCACTCAACTTAAATTCTAAGCTTCCATTTTTTCAAAAATGTTGATTAAATTTTGAGATTTTGCGAAAATTATTTCAATATGCGTAAATATTCGTTCGCGCATAACATAATTACGACTAATGCGAATGAAATGATATTACTTAGTTACTCTCTAACCTGTAATATTTTAACAATACATAAAAATTATAACTTCGCTTTCTTTACTTTGGCAATATACTACATCCATTCTGTGTACTCATACAATGCTGACGAAAGATCTTGCTTTTTTGGAAATTTACATTCACTAACCCGTCGAGGACGGGTACTTCAGCTAGTCAAAAATATTTTCGGCCCTTTTCATCTAAACTTATTTTGTTTCAAAGAGATAAAATACTGCAGTAATAGTAAGGTTTAGTGATTTCTAGAAAAATATTTCGATATCGCCAAGCTGGGGTTCAATTTGAAAGATTTCCTTCTGACACTTAATTGGGCGATATTTCACCAAAAGTCGTCAAGCTTGAGATAGTTTGCGAGATTTTGGGGATAGCCGAAGTAGTAATCGACCACAGACTTTCAATGAATTGAATGTATCTATACACCTTATCGTATTTAAAGACATTTGGCTGTCACTGTAAGTAAACTACCCAATCGATTGCAATCAAAAAAGAGATGCACAGTTAGATGGTACAATAGTTCTAAATACTAACTTTCAAAATTCTACGTGTAAAAGTTTTAGAGTTATGCAAAATACAAAATAATTTTTGCCAAATTTGGCGATATTTCGGCAAAACTCGCCTAGGTCGACGACGAATGCAAATATTTTAGGCATGGACCAAATGACTGACTATCGCCAAAACTCGCCAAGGACGATGACAAATGCGGATATTTTAGGCATGGACCAAATGACTGACTATTGCCAAATTTGGCGATATTTTGGTAAACCTCGCCAACGTCGACGACAAATGGTGAGATTTTGGGCATGGAGCGAACAATGACTGACTACAGATGTAATATATAGAAGATGCCCATGACATTAATGTATTGGAAATTCTTTAGGGTGGTCCTGTAAATAAACTCTCTAGATTGGAACCAAAAATCGAGATGCACAACTAGATGTGACAACAATCTTATATATGAAATTGCATAATAGTTTTTGAGATTTGAGAGTTAAATACATACACACGTACACCAAAAGTCGTCAAGCTTGGCGAGTTTTGGCATAATTCTTGAGGGAAGCACATGACCGTCATCGGACCTTTACCTAACTATATGGTAGGACGGTATTGTGCCTGAAATGGATGACTGTCCCTAAAATTGCCATTGACCGTAATGTGTTTGAAATCTTATTTCAAACATGATCAAAAACTTGATGCTAGTGTTCCTGTAGCAGAACTATAAATGATAAAGACACTTTTTTTTTGATGGAGAAATTCGTTTTGTAACCCTTAACAGCATATATCACTTCTGAGTCATTTGAAACAGCCTAATACCTCTAAAAACGCTTTAATGAATTTCGGCGCATAGAGCGTAATGTATTTAGAATCTTTTGGGCGGCCCTGTACATAAACTATCCAGTCGAATTAAACCGAAAGAGGAAGTTCTACACTACATGTTACAACAATCCTAAATGTAAAGTTTAAACATTCTACGACCAAAAGTTTTTGAGATATGCGAGTTTAATGAATTTCGGTCCATAGAGCGTAATGCATTTCGAATTTTTTGGGCGCTCCTGTAGATAAACTGTTCAGCCGATTGGACCAAAAGCCGAGGTGTCACAAAAATGGCTAAATGTCGCAACAATCCTAAATATAAAGTTTCAGACCAATAGTTTTTAAGATATGCGAGCTTGATTAATTTCGGCCCATAGAGCGTAATGTATTTCGAATCTTTTAGGCTGTCCTCTCTCTCTCTGTAGATAAACTATCCAGTCGATTGGAACCACAAGGGGAGGTGCAAAACTAGATGCTAGCACAATCCTGAATATAAAGTTTCAACATTCTACGACCAATAGTTTTTGAGGTATGCGAGTTACATACATACATACGTACGTACGTACAGACGGCATGGAAAAACTGGTCAAAATAGATTCGCCATTCGTCAAAATGAGTTCTAGACGTATTTATATGAACGTGCATGCTAGCGTACGATGAGATGCATCGAAAAAATTCTTAAAATTAAATTTAGAGGTAGTAGAAATCGGTTTTTTCGTCGAAATTTGCCCCCCGAATTTTTTCGGTATCACATTACTTCCTTATACTCCGTACAAGGAAGTAAAAATCTGATGTGGACAACACATGACTTCCTTGCACTATAGGATTTCTTTTAAATCAAAAATATTTTCGGCGCACTTCATCTAAACTATTTTGTTTGAAAGAGATAAAATATCAGTAACAGTAAGGTTTAACGATTTCTAGCCAAATATTTCGATATCGCCAACCTGAGTTCAATTTGAAAGATTTCCTTCTGACACTTTACTTGGCGATATTTCACCAAAAGTCGACAAGCTTGAGATAGTTTGCGAGATTTTGGGGATAGCCAAAGTAGTAATTGACCACAGACTTTCAGTGAATTGAATGCATCCATACACCTCAATGTATTTAAAGTCATTTGGCTGACCCTGTAAATAAATTACCCAGCTGATTGCAGTCAAAAAAGATATTGAAAACAGTTAGATATTACAATAGTTCTAAATACAAAAGTTCAAAACTATACAGGTTAAATTTTTAGAGTTATATAAAATACGAAATAATTTTTGGCGCCAAATTTGGCGATATTTCGGCGAAACTCGCCAAGGTCAACGACAAATGGCGAGATTTAAGGCATGGACCAAATAATGACAGACTATCGCCAAATTTGGCGATATTTCGCCCAAACTCTCCAAGATTGATGACAAATGGCGATATTTTGGGTACGGACCAAATGACTGACTATCGCCAAGTTTGGCGATATTTTGGGCATGGATCAAACAATGACAGTCTACAGTTGTATTATATTGAAGATGTCCTTAGATTTAAAGTATTGAAATTCTTTTCGGTGGTCCTGTAAATAAACTCTCCAGTTTATTGGAACCAAAAGTCGATATGCACAACTAGATGTTACAATAATCTCATATATGAAATTACAACATTCTAGGACTAATAGTTTTTGAGATTTGAGAGTTCAATACATACGCACGTACACCAAAATACCCCAAGCGTGCCGACTTTTGGTGTAGTTATTGAGGGAAGCACGTGACCATGGTCGGACCATTACCTAACTTATATGGTAGGACGGTATTGTGCTTGAAATGGATGAATGCCCCTAAAATTGCCATTGACCGCAATGTATTGGAAATCTTTTGAGTGTTCCTGTAGCAGAACTATAAATGATAAAGACACTTACTTCTTTTAATGGAGAAATTCATTTTGTAACTCTTAACAGCATATATCACTTCTGAGTCGTTTGAAATAGCCCAATACCTCTAAAATACGCTTTAATATATTTCGGCCCATAGAGCGTAATGTATTTAGAAACCTTTGGGCGGCCCTGTAGATAAACTATTCATTCAAATGGAACCGAAAGCGGAGCTGCACAAATAGATGTTCCAACAATCCTAAATATAAAGTTTCAACATTCTACGCCTAATAGTTTTTGAGATATGCGAATTTAATGAATTTCAGCCCATAGAGCGTAATGTATTTGGAGTCTTTTGGGCGGTCCTGTATATAAACTATCCAGCCGATTGAGACCAAAAGGGGAGGCGCACAACTTAGAACAATCCTAAATATGAAATTTCAACATTTTACGACCAATAGTTTTTGAGATATGCGAGTTACATACATGCATACATACATACATATACGTACGTACACACGTACGTACGTACAGACGGCATGGAAAAACTGGCCAAAATAGACTCGCCGCTGGTCAAAATGAGTTGCAGACGCGTTTATATGATGGTGCATGCTAGCTTACGATGAGATGCATCGAAAAATTTTTTAAAAGTAAATTTAGAGGTAGTCAAAATCGGTTTTTTCGTCGAAATTTGCCCCCCCCCCGAAATTTTTCGGAATCACATTACTTCCTTATACTCCGTACAAGGAAGTAAAAAGTGGTGGTAGGACCCAATGAAGATTTTTATCTAAAATAACTTTTAGGCTTTTAATAGAGCCTGTGATAAGTGAAAACCTGATTACTTTTATCGAATTGTGAAAAAATTAAAACCGCAATACATTGTTATCTCAAAAGTACACATAAAACTTCATCCGTATAATCGTTTTCAAACTCTCTAGCTCATATGCATTTGATCTTCAAGTAATAATTACAACAGGTTTTTCACGTGTGTGCAGAGTCATTCATAATCAGTATTGTTTTTTGAGACTTACACAAGCACTAAGGTAACTTTAATTCTTTGATTATAGGTCTATTAGTTTTTTCCACCTTGATTTTCAATTCTAGTGGTTGGAGCCCATCGACTAGAGCCAAGTGTGGCTAATTGATAATCTGACACTGGCCATTAACTATTAACTAAAGAAATTCGGTTGAATAATTATCCCCAATACATTCTCAATCTGTGACAGTGATTAAAAAATAATATTTCAGTGTCATTTGTTTTAAGTTGTTCGCAAGATTCTTTCACGCGATTCTTTTTTCTGTGACGGTCGTTGCTTCTCGGCCGGGCTCAGCTACTATCTCGCTTTGGTCAGTGTTTCGCTTGCGTAGTCGTTAAGTTGCTCATTCAAGTTCAGGCAGTTAGGTAAATAAGATGAGGCTTGTTCTTAATCCGTTTAATTCGCTAACGAACCTAGATTTGACATGTGTTCCCCTCATCATTAAAAAAACAATCATAACTGGGAAGATTTTCCTTCTGCAGTGTTTCTTTTCAGAAAGGGTCTTTGAACAGCACAACAGATTTTTAGGTTCAAGGGGAGGGATGAAGAGATTTTTGCCTCTCCCCCTTGTGAATCCGCCCCTGATTTAAAGTTGAAAAAATATTTCTTCAGTATTGATGTCACATTCATTCATATGCAT
The DNA here is from genome assembly GCA_038373885.1 of Cheiracanthium punctorium. Lineage (NCBI taxonomy): Eukaryota > Metazoa > Arthropoda > Arachnida > Araneae > Cheiracanthiidae > Cheiracanthium > Cheiracanthium punctorium. The sequence continues at coordinate 119,175 of JAWZYV010013616.1, forward strand.
TTTTTCTTCAGAATATTTTTACTCTTTGCTCAAATACATTAGCTTTTAAGAAGGTAAACAGAAATCTCATTTTTAAAAATCGATTGCCATTTCTTATGCAGTTAAAATCACTATGTTATTTGCATATAAATTTTTGTTGACTGGAATTGTAATTTACTTGGGATGTTTTATACGAAACATAGGTGATTTGTTATTCGTTTACAAAACCTTACATACAGTTTAAATGTTAAACTGCAGAAGAACGTGTTCAATTTATACAAAAATATCATCGTATAAACAGCTAGTTTTTATTGCGAAAGTTAAGCTAAAGTCAAATATTAACACGTTTCTTGTTGGGGATAAAAATTTGTTTTGTAATCACGTAGCAGGCTGCTAAGCAAAGTTTAACATTTACATGTCCAAATAAGGAGCAGGTTTGAAAAGAGGAATGGTCAGTTGTCACAATGTTGTAATAATACAGTTGTTACTCTTAGGCAATGTCGGAAGAGCTGTCAACGAATTAATTTTGTGGTGGCATTTTTTGCTTTCTTAAATTTACGTGAAAAGGTTTAATTTCAAAATTCATCTGAAGTTTTATTGCAGACATTAAAAAGAGATACATACATACTCTGCAACATGCAATTCCTGTCGCTAATTCGAGTGTTAAGTGTTTGATTATGAGTTTTTATAGATTACGTTGACCACAGGTTCAAAGTATTAAAATTGATTTATTCTGACATATTGTAAAGGGATTTTTTCGCTAGCAGCCCCAGTTTCGATGTGTTTCTGTGCTGAGTAACTTAGCCTAAAATGGAAGCTTATCATCCTAAAGTCGTCAAGTTTGTCTCCTTGACTATGCCGAAATCACCACAGTATGAAATAGTGAACAGAGACGGAAGTACGATTTACATCTACGACGCCAAACTTATACGTCTTCTCTCGGAGGCACTGCGCATCCAGTACGAGGTGCTTACGCCTCCCGACAGCTCATTTGGTACTAGGCAGCAGGACGGAAACTGGAGCGGAATGCTTGGAATGGTGATCCGTTCCGAAGCTGACTTGGCCATGTGTGGAGTAACTGTTACGGATGAGAGGTACGGAGCAATGAACTTCACCTTCCCCCACGGCCTGTCAAGGATCACATTCATGACAGACAACCCTCAACCCTTGTCCAAGAACCTGGCTATATTCCACCCGTTTTCTTACGAAGTATGGATCAACCTGTTCATACTCTTAGCCGCGGTGGCTCTCCTTTTCTACGTTCTGCTGGACAGAAGGCGATCGCTGCAGAGCGTCTTGCTGATGACCGTCGGAAGCCTTCTCGAACAGTCACTAGATTTCGGGACGAGGCGTGCGACCGCACTGAGGACGCTTTCGCTCGCCTGGATTCTGGGTGTGATGGTCATCACTAGCAGCTACAAAGCCGTGCTGCTGTCCTTTCTATCGTTTCCGACGCTGGACGGAATCCGAGACATCTCTGACTTATCGGACGCGTCGTTCAAGAGCCCGTCGTTCAGGTGCTTCACGTTCAGGGGAAGCTACCTGGTCGACTATTTCCTGGAATCGGACGACGGCACCTGGAGGCGCGTAGGCGAGTGCCTGAGTCGAACCGTTATCGAGTCAGGAAGCGACGTCCTGGAAGCGTTCACCGAGACTGTCTCCGAGAAAGCCTTCGTCGGAAGTTCGATGCCGATGGCCGCTTACGCGAACAACTATTTCATATCGGAAGATTCATTCTTCATTATGCTGGCAAGTATTCCGTTTTCGAGAGAGTTCTGCTGTCCGGATCGACTGAATGCAGTCGTTCACCGCATCGTCGCTTCAGGACTGGTCGATAAAATCATCAACGAGGAGAACTTTATGTCTGAGCTTCTGAGGAAATCGCTCGAATCTGATGCATCAGAATCGGTTATGAAAATAAACCTTGATGACATATCGGGGGCGTTTTACATACTAATGTTTGGGTGGCTTCTTTCATTAATCGCATTTTTTGCAGAAATTTTAATTGCAAAGGGCTATCCTTAAAATAACCTATTTTCCTTCCTTTAACAAAGTTGACAATTGCTTTTGATTTCAGCTTGTCTATTTGTCCGTTTTCTAACACACGACAGTATGGATCACCTGCCGCAAAATTTATGCACGTTACAATCTGAAGTGCCAGAAAAACTAATATAAATGCCGAATATCGTGAAACTGTACAGGGGCTCCCAATGATGCGTGAAGGTATCTTTAAAACAAAGGTGACGATGTGTTCAGAATAATTCTCATGCGCAAAAGTGTTCGAGGTAATGTCGTTTGGTGTTATGCAGCACGTTGTAATCTTACTGTGTAAGGCATCCCAGATTTGCTGAGTAATGTTCACGTGGAGAGATTTTTGCGAATAAAGAAGACTTTGAACTCAGAAGAGTATTCTTGGAGCCACTTCATAGCACCTTTCGACGTGTTTACCTAATGAAATTTTCCAAGCTTATTGGAATGCATGCATGACATGAAGGCTGTAAGGAGGGTGCGAATTGACAGGAGGGATGCCGGGGATCGTTCCCGGCAGAAGAATATAATATCCCAGCCTTAGAAAAACGTTAATTGCTCCCTGCCAGGGATACTATTTATCCCCTGCTGGCAGGGGCGTAGCCAGAAATTTTTCATGGGGGGGGTTACGACTACAGCAACTCACATATATGTATACATGTGCGTGATAAGGGAGTGAAGAATATACATTTTGTAAGGCAAAAATTTACTCATGGGGGGGTTATGACCCCCCTAACTCCCCCCCCGTGGCTACGCCCCTGCCTGCTGGAGAAATGCTAAATTAATCTTTGTCCCCACAAGTATTATACGATTTTAAATAGTGAGACTAGAAATTCTTCTGTTGTTTTCTAGACAAAGGAGCAAGTTACAACCACCCCTTTGAAATAAATATAGATATGCCTGATGCCACTTCTCATTCTGTAACTGGGGTCAGGTTTCAAGGGAAGACTTCGAAATGAACGAATGAACACTGCTCTGCCGCGAGACGAATTGGAAGGTAGACCTAGAACCGACATGGGCAGGAATATATGCGCATAGAAAATCGGGGGTCGACTTTCATTTGAATTTAAATCACTTCCCAAACATGTTGGCGACTGCATTTGTCATGTAATACCTAATGTACGATAATAATTATGTGAGTGGAACATTTACACCTTCAAATGTACCTTCACCTTTCAAAGGTACCTTCCTGCAGAATGTTTTCTTTCAAATGTCCCTCCCAGAGAAAATGTTCAGTTCGTACCCTGGTGTCAGTGATTAGACAGTTGCCAACCGTTAAAATATCAAGGCCGTCTACAATCTATAAGCAAAAGTCCCAAATCAAGTCTACTCAACTCCTTCTATACTATTAAATACGCTTCACCGTCTTTGATGCCTTGCTGGCCTTGGTCCATGGCTCCAAGGTATTTTTCGACACCCGTATACGGCCCTTCGGCCAATGCAAGTGAGACTCATCAGCTAGATCAGACGAAGTTTATTCAGACTTTAACAGTAAAATGGCGGTGCAAGCGGCGCGCACCAACTTTTGTGTCCAAGCAGTCATCTGAGTACTTGCTGCGTCTCCGAAATGTAGCTACTCTCGTCATGGCTCACTGAGATACGTACAGGCTGTCCGAAAAGCTCCGTTTTTGCGGACGAGTAAATTTTCGCTTCTTCGCCGATTTGTCGCTGTTACTTAACTGTATCACTGTTGCCAACTCTACCGGAGAAAATGTGCCTAAAATAAAAGTTAAAAGTATCCACAAATGGCTAACAATATTTTCAAGCTGAGAAAAAAAATAAAATTTTTTGGGCGTTTACATGCTTGTGCTGCTGAAATATGCTTATAGAGCTGTTTCACCTACGTCATTATCACTACGTCACACCTTAGCAACCAACTTTTTTTTGGTCAAACATTCGTTCATTAGAGGATGATTGTCATTGGCCGAAAACGTGGCTTTGTATCCCTAAATATCCGAGTTGACCTAAAAAAAAAATTGAGTGACGTCACGTGAAAATACTCTATCTGCTAATGCTCTTTGAGACATTTGGACATCCATTTCCGATTTACAAAATACTTCGGTATTGCCAGTTTACCAAGATCTTTTTCTCCGGCAGAGTTGGCAACAGTGATACAGTTAGGGAACAGCGACAAATCGGCGAAGAAGCGAAACTTTTCTTGTACGCAAAATCCCATAGGAGAAACTGGTTTTCAGACAGCCTGTACTTATCCCAGTGAGCCATGCTCTCGTGGTAGGACCGTTGTACAGTTTGCACGCTGGAGCTTGATATCCCATACATTGAAATTGGAAGCCTTTTTATCTAGTATTGCACATCTACTTCGTGGAACGATTTTCTAGAGTTCTCCCGTTCCTCCAGGGTCCTTCTCCTTTACCATGCATGTATAGGGGTTTTGCAGTTTTTCCGCATTTTTTATATTTACGGTAGACCACTTGATATAGTTGTGATTCTCTAACTCAGAAATACTGTGTATGCATATTCGACGAGGGCCGATTTCTAAACTACACTAAAATGTGACTTAATCGTGATAACAACATTTCACCGGCAGAAACCGATCTATAGCATCTTCTTCAGCTAGTTGCTGACTTATAACACGTGCTGTTGAGCGCATGGCTCATGGTATTAATATTAAGAAGAGATATCATCTGCTAGACTAAAGCTCTCAAAAAATCCGACACCAGAGGACTCTTTCTAACGCAGGGAGCTTATACGTATATATGTATGCGAGGCTCCGGATGATCTGCCGGCAGTGCATCAAGAAGGAAATAAAATGCCAAATAATTAAAGCTGCGCGAAAATTTCGAGTATTTTTTAAAGTACCAGTAAGTTAATGTTCTATTTTTCGATTTTATAATTTTATTTTTTTTGTATTTATGTATTTTCATTTTTAAAGTCTAAGAATTGTAAACTTCACTTTCATTTGATTGATAAATTTAACAACTTAACAATGGATTCTGTTACTGTACCAACAATAAAAATAGAATATAAAATTAATTGTTTATTTTAAGTGGACAATAATAAAATATGTAGAATTTAATTTTCATTAAAACAAATACGAATTATTTAGCTGCCACAAGATTGTTTTTTACATTCGCAGATTGTAAAATGAAGCCACACATGCGCATAAAAGCACTCTAATGTAGGATTTTTTCCAACAGTTTTCTTTCTTTTTTTTTTTTTTTTTTTTTTTTACTATGGAGATACTTATCCTTATATATTGATCGATGGCATGGATTTAGTTCATTGCATGGAGTCAGACAATAGGAGATTTCACTTTATTTCCGGAACTTGATAACGCAAGCCCTGAAAATGGCCGGTGCTGCAATGTCTGTGGTTAACAACTAGAACAATGTACATCTACAACTTGTAGAAAACACGGGAACTCCTTTCCTGGTTTACCCATTATCGCTAGAAATGTTGAGACGGATTAAGCAGTACAGGGCCCCTTAGGCAGGCTATAAAATTTTCTGAGAGCCCAAAGACAGTGTTACTTTCCTGGAAAATTTCGTGTCAATTAAAGCTATACTTGCCGAACTTTTCGCATTTTACCACTTCATGCTTAACTCTTGGCAGTAAGTATACAGAGTGTCCCAAATAGTGATAGGCATGAATGTATGAAACAATTCGAATTAATCGATTATCAAATCCATTCGACTTTAAAAAATCCATTCGAAACGCTCAGCACATAACATTCGACCACGGAAAACTACGAACGGCTAGGCCGGCGGACGCGAACTAGTTTTGAACCAGGCACCTCCCGTCTCCCAGTTCATGCGCTATGCGCTCGGCCACTGGTGGGGCTCGAGAGTATGAGCTTGCCGTTGTGGTACACTTTCAAAATATTTCTACTGCAAAACTGAAAAATAGATTTTATCAAAATCGTATATGTTTATGTTGTTTATATAGAACATTTAGTTATCAATATACGATTGATACATTATTTGCTTTTAAGCGTTTTTTTTTTTCACTCCTCAACCTTCCCATAAACAATTCTAAATCTATAATGTTCTTTTGAGGAATAATGCAATTTTTAAGTCTTTCTTAAGTGGTCTTGTACCTTTTAAAAATGATGAAAATGGAAAATAATGCTTATGTATATTATCCTATATTTGTAAGAATAATTTATTGACATGTAAGAAATGTATACAATAACCGTTTCTACTTACATTAATGTCTCCAAAAGTTCTTTTAGTTAATTGCGAGCAACTAATTTGTTAACTGATTAAAAGCAAGTATCTTTCCCATTTCTTTCACTTCGCGCAGCCGAACACACATACAAATCATTTTTCAGATCCAACATTTTTTCTACATACACTGTGGTAATACATAATTAAAATGACCAATTATTACATAGGTGTTACATGCCTATCTAGAGAAAAATAATAATTTTTTTTCGCTAATTGATAAATTAAATCATTTGTATATTAAAAAAGTATATAATGCCGGGTATAAAAATAGGTTATTTTAATTATGTATTATGCGACTGTACGTAGAAAAAATATTGAATCTGTAAAATGATTTTTAAGTGTGTTATGCTGCGCGCAGTGAACCACATACGGAAAATAGTGTCTTTTAATAAGTTAATTTATTTAAATTTTCTAGTAAACTTTCGAAGACATTAATGTAAACGGAATAGGCCGTTAAAATAAATAAAAACTTCATCAGTCTTCATCAAAACTTCATCAGAAAATTTATTCAATCTTCATCAGTCAAAGATCTTCGTCTCAAGAGACGAAGATCTTTGACTGATGAAGACTGAATGAATTTTCAGTCAAATCGATCGTATCTTGTTATAAGTATCATTTTTATGTGTGTTTTTCACAAAGTTTTTATTTATTTTAACGTTTAACACCAGTATTTTCCGTGTTTTTTCCTTAGAAAAGCGGTTGTAATGACATGTAAATAAATTATTTATGTAAATATAGGATCCTGCACGTGAAAGCACTTTTTTCTATTTTCATTGCTTTTAAAAGGTACAAGACCCCTTAAAGCAATCAAATTACACCATTGACTCAAAAAATTTAAATTATATCTTACAAGTAACTAGCGTTAAGAAGTATCCGGAAAAAATAAGCAGCTGAAACTTAAGGTACACCCTCCAAAAAAGTATTCGAGCAAGAGAGAAATTTCCTATTTTAGATTTGCGAATAATAATTGAGTTTTTGAAAAACGCACAACTTGATAGAAATATAGAAAGTCATATTTATACATAGCCTAATTCATATTCTTTGATAAATAATTTTTAATATACGAAACCAACGTAGGAAATTTCTCGCTTGCTCGAATACATTTTGGAGAGTGTACAATAATAAAAAAAAAATTTGAAGCCGATTGTTCGCTGCTCTCTAAAATCAGCGTTCATCGCCGGCGCAGACCTCTAGTCGCAAGTGATACTATTTAGTCACTTGGGCGAGCCGGTTTTTTCGAACCCTATTCAATAGACGAAAACCGAGCATTTACACCAACGTCTGCAAATATGTATGAACGATATCAAATACAGAACTACTCAACTAGATTTTTTTTTTTTTTTTGGAGGTAATTGAAAGTTTCAAAGGTAAGTGTAATTACTTTATCTATTCATTAAAATTTACATTTTTATTTTAGTGTTTTTATAAAGATTAGTTTAAAGCAAATCATGTTTTGACCTTTGGCAAATTTGTTAAAACAACTAGAATGACGTACTTGATAAAATATCTCTGTATTTTTACTGAAACATTTTTGTAATGACTGTTTAGGATTTGGAATGTTAAAGTGAAAAAAAAAAGCTACGAGAGTGTAAATAAATTAGTCTTCGGCTCTGGGATTATATTAACACTCTTTCCGAGAGTGAAGACTAGCAGATGGAAGGAGAAGAGACGGGAGCAGAAATATTTCATTTTCACTCTCGATTGCCAGAATAAACTTTTACTTGGTGCATTAAATCTAACTCTGTAACTGCGCCCCGAAGTTATAACTTTGATGCATGGCCACACACGCAATAAAAACGAGACATCTCCATTAAAAAGTAACATTGTTTAATACTTTTTTATAATTAAACTGCTATCTTGGGTATTATTTAGTATTACAGATACATTTTTATTTTATCATGACCCAATGAGCGATTTTGACTATCTATCTCATGAACAACAACAAAAAAGAAAGTGACTTAAATTTTTTCAAATTAAAATTGTAGATGTATAAAAATACTGAAATAAAAATGTAAATTTTGATGAAAACGTAAATTAATTAGTCGTATCTTTGAAACTTTCAACCAGCGGTTTGATAGGTTAAAAAAATAACATAGTAAAATCAAAAAAATAATTTTGTTAAATGAACCGTGAACACACACATTTACAAAGAAATTGTGTTGGTTCAAACAAATAATTTTGGTTGATTTTAACCAAATAAACATTTTAAACAAACAGCTTGGTTAAATTAACAAAACAATTGCTTATTTTAACCAAATTGTTCGGTTAAATTGACTAAATGTTTAGCTGAATAATCAAATAATTTTAACAAAATTGTTTTATTAATTTAACAAAAATTTCGCTGGAGCTATTCAACCGGATAATTTTGTTGATTGCTAGTCGACGATCGTGCTATTTTAAGTCCGTGGTTTACAGCAATCTGATCCATCTGCAGCAGATGAATTATTCTGTATTTTATACACTAAATGAAAGTACAATAATTTTCAAGTCACATTAGAGTGGTTTTCTTCGATGTAAACTCGTGAATCAACTCCATTTATGAACCACCGAAACTGAAAAAAACATCCGAATTTAAGAAAGATCGAAATGCAACAAGAATCGGACTAAGAACCACGGAGGAATTCAACGGATCTTCAAAAGTCAGACGATCATCTGCAAATTTCAGTTTTTCCATCTACTGAAGAACAATTTCTGCCATATAAACTACTTAATACATAGATAAACTTGCGATTTATTTGCATATATTCTTCTGATCACCCCGTTTTGATGAGAGTACATTTTCCGGAAAATCTGCATTTAAAATGCTGTCGAGATCTGTTGCCAATCATCGTACTGCATATATGTGAGGCACACTGTGCCTACAAATCTATCTACAAAAAGTTATGTATTGTCAAGATGTTCGAAGACTCTCGTATTACTTTTAAGTGATACAATCTGCAGCAAGTCACAGAAAGTGTCTTCCGAACAACCTAAATGCGTCTGAAGTAAGAAGCCTGACATCTGATCTCAAGAATTCTATTGATCCAAATACTTGATAGCCAAGTTTTTAAACTGCTTGACAATTACCAGACAACCATTCTGAAGCCATCTTCACTTTCTTTTATTTCAAGTATCTTTTGAATAATTGACTAAACTACTTATTTAAATTCAATTTGCCTATCACGATGGAATTCATATGTTAATTGTTACTACTGTACATTAGCTATTAATGGAAAAACATATCAATAACCGTGTCCGAGTTCGTTTCTTTGAGTGTGTTTTTCTTTCAATACTAGGGACCAAGGCCCCCAGACTCGCTACGCTCGCTTTTCGTATGAGGAATTCGGCCCCTAATAAGGCTTATTCGTAAAAAAGACATAATTTCAACAGACAAAACTCGAAGATTGGATCAGATAGAATGTTACTGAGCTACACATTGCTTGGTTCTTGCATGTTCATTGATACATAAAAATTTAAACTTCCCACTACAGTAGACCCCCTCCCCCTCATAGCACGGAAGATATTTTGTTATGGGAATCCGTGTTGTACGGGTCCTGAGCTATACTCCACCTGGAGTGCGGACTCCGCTTATAATCGCTGGAAAAATTATTTGAACTCCTCAGAAACACAATGATATTTAATGTTGCCATTCAAATTTATATTAATTAGGAGCTAAAGCGTAATAAAATCAGAACATCTGTTTCAGCTGTATTTTTAATAATGTAAAACCTATTGGACACCTTGCGAATTTGCCACCCATGGCGATTTTTCATTATTCGGCGACTTGCGTACATGTAAAGTTAATAAAAGCTACGGAACAGATAGGATAGCTTGCCACCAATGGCGATTTTTCATTATTTGCCGATTGACACATGCTCACAACCTATAATTACTGTTCATTTAAGGTTACCGGAAAACCGTTATCCATATTTTCATTTACATAATCGTTTGCAGATTGGCGTACTTAGCACCACGAATTATACCATCTCGTCGCGCTAGCAAATATCCAAAGTGTACTATAACTGCTATAATGGCATAGTTAACGCTGCCAAATATTTCTACTGGTAGCAAATAATCCAGCTGGACCAAACCGGCTTTAAAATAATCTGCATTTTAATTATTTTTCATTTCCAAGATATTAGTTATTCTGTTTTGGAAAAACGAATAATCGCTCATTCTAAACTCCTGTTGTCTAAGCGAACTTAAACTATTTGAAAATTGTCAACTTTGTGTAACACATTTTGAGTTACTTCTTTCATATAGTTTTTATTTTGGCGTAAAATGGGTGTATTTCTACTTACAATTTCACGTGATACTACATACTTGGAAACGCTTTGTTGCAAAGGAATGAATGATTTTATGCCAAATCTGGCAGCCATTCTGTTTATTTTTTCATTTTTTTATTAATATCTTCTAAAATAATTCGAGTTTCGAAATTTAAGTCAGCTTATCAAGTTCCTCGGAATTTTTCGAATCTGTGGGCACCTTAGTCGAAACTTAAATCCCCACGGTTTTTACCTGAATGGCTATCCCTGAAAGGGCACAAACACATATGCTCCTCCGAATATTTTGGATTTACCAACGTTTTTTAATGGACTTCGTAAAATGTTTACCACACATGTGAAGGAAATATATTGCAAAATAGAATAGAAACAAAAATCCTATTCCCTTTTGAAGCACCATCAAATTAATGTTCTATTTATTTTATTTTGGTGAGTCTAAGAACTGCAAGAGTGTGCATTCTCATCCAATCGCAATTCGTAATCCAATAAGATTCCGCAAACATATGGTTTACATCAGTTATAGTTAAATTACCAATGATAATTCATTCAGAATTTTTAATTAAATAAATAAACACGTACATGCGATACCATTCTTTATTTTTATTATATTTCTTCCTAAAAGTTAACAAGTATCTCTCTATCTAAAAAAAAAGTAAGGGCCGCTGTCGTCGCCGCTGTCAAAAGCTTGTTCGCCTATCTTCTCCTAAACCGTGGGGATTTGGAATACATTTCGACTAAGGTGCCCACAGATCCGAAAAATTCCGAGGAACCTGCTAAGCTGACTTAAATTTAGAAAATCGAATTATTTTAGAAGATATTAATAAAAACAAATAAACATAATGGTCGCCAGATTTGGCATAAAATCATTCATTACTTTGCAACAAAGCGTTTCCAAGTATCTAGAATCGCGTGTAATTTACAAACATGAGTTAGAATTACGCCTATTTTACGCCAAAATAAAAACTATATGAAATAAGTAACTCAAAATGTGTTACACAAAGTTGACAATTTTCAAATAGTAAGTTCACTTAGGCAACATGAGTTTAGAATTAGTCATTATTCGTTTTTCCAAAACAAAATAACTAATATCTTGAAAATTAAAAATAATTAAAATGCAGATTATTTTAAAGCCGGTTTGGTCCAGCTGGATTATTTGCTACCAGTAGAAATATTTGGCAGCGTTAACTATGCCATTATAGCAGCTATAGTACACTTTGGATATTTGCTAGCGCGACGAGATGGTATAATTCGTGGTGCTAAGTACGCCAATCTGCAAACGATTATGTAAATGAAAATATGGATAACGGTTTTCCGGTAACCTTAAATGAACAGTAATTATAGGTTGTGAGCATGTGTAAATCGCCAAATAATGAAACATCGCCATTGGTGGCAAGCTATCCTATCTGTTCCGTAGCTTTTATTAACTTTACATGTATGCAAGTCACCAAATAATGAAAAATCGCCATGGGTGGCAAATTCGCAAGGTGTCCAATAGGTTTTGCATTATTAAAAATACAGCTGAAACAGATGTTCTGATTTTATTACGCTTTAGCTCCTAATTAATATAAATTTGAATGGCAACATTAAATATCATTGTGTTTCTGAGGAGTGCAAATAATTTTTCCAGCGATTATAAGCGGAGTCCGCACTCCAGGTGGAGTATAGCTCAGGACCCGTACAACACGGATTATCATAACAAAATATCTTCCGTGTTATGAGGGGGAGGGGGCCTACTGTAGTGTGAAGTTTAAATTTTTATGTACCAATGAACGTGCAAGAACCAAGCAAGAACCAACGAAAAGCGAGCGTAGCGAGTCTGGGGGCCTTGGCCCCCTAGTTTTTGTAAACAATAATTAATATTTGACCAGTTCTTTATTTCCCCTTGCATTGCTATTTTCGAGAACCACTACCTGACGATTAAGAGAGAAGTCGATCTCATCTGGTGGGATTTTATAATCCTTCTTTCAGACATGTTTTTGTTACTGTTTCTAATGCCGTCTGGCAACCACAGAAGTGCCAGATCCTCCATAAGCGACCGCGAGGCTTTCATTAGAGTGTGCCCCAGTCGGAGGCCGTCTTAGCCCGGGTTCCCCTAATTTTGAACAAATTCCAGAGGAGGAACCAACACCCTGATCGGTACCCCCAGTGGTAGTGTTAAACCTGGAGGACATTGGAGCCACGACGGATTTTACGTGCACCAGCTCCCATTAGCGTACACTGTCCCACAGCAGTCGAGCCGACAGGGAATTCACCCTCTCAAGCACTGGCCAAGCAGTATGCAGCTTCTCTTGCCGTGTACTTATGGGAACGGAGTTTAGCGCCTAGACCACTACTGGACTCTTTCGAGACATGACAGCAAAGAAGTATTTATTTCTATTCAAGGGTACTTTTAAATTTAAAAATGTGATTTCAGGGACAGTACCCAGGATTACGGGATTCTCCAAAACACTGGTTGAAGATAACTAACACAAAACAAAAATATTAACGTACTGTAAAACAGCCAAGGGCGGTCTAGCCAATTTGTCCAACACAGGGATAAAAGCTCTATTTCAGTACATGACGCCATTAGAGAGAAGACAGATATTTATGATAAGTGTTTAGATTATACATAAATGAATAATGAAGAATGAACGTAACATTTATATGCTCTTTTACAGAGACGAACGAAACTCGGAAAAACTATCCTAGGTTTAAATAAAAAGAAAAAGGAAAAGGACAATTTGGAAAAATCTGAAAATCTTTCATATTTTAAACACGCACTAGAGTGCTACTATATGCATATTAAAAGGGTATCATAATCCATGCGTCGTCCCTATTTTTCTTCCTTATTCCATTAAGTAGAAATGCTTATCATTATTCATGAATGTGCAGTATTTTTTTCTTCCTTGTTCCACAAAACATTTCTTTTGAGTCGAAATCTATATACACATTGCATACTAAAACACTTACAATCTTCGCCAAGCATATTCTAATTATATTTTTACTAATCAAGGGCGAAGGCCCCTAGACTAGCTACACCTGCTTTTCATATGAGCTATTCAGCTCCTAATAAGGCTTTTTCCTAAAAAAAAGAGGTATAATTTCAACAGGCAAAAGCCAAAGATTGGATCGGATAGAATGTTACCGAGCTACACATTGCTCGGTTCTTGCATGTTCCTTGGAGCATAAAAATTTTAACTTCACACTATTTTTAATTATGTAAAACCAGTGAAACACCCTGCGTATTTGTCACCCATGGCGATTTTTCAAAATTTAGCGATTTACGTATATGAATAGTAAATAATTTGTTTTAATCCCGCAGTGGTCTGTGCGCTAAACTCCGTTCCCGTTAGAACACGGCAAGTGAAGCAGCATCCGGCTTGGCCAGTGCTTGAGAGGGTCAACATCCTCTCGGCTCGACTACTGTGGGACCTGTACGCTAATGGGAGCTTGTGCACGTAAAATCTGTCGTAGCTCCAATGTCCTCCAAGGTGTTAAACGATACCTCTAGGGGGGTGCCGATTTCAGGGTGTTGGTCCCTCCTCTGGAATTGGTTCAAAATTAGGGCACCACAGGCTAAATCGTACTTCCTCCCACTGGAGCCCTAAAAATGCAAGCCGCTCCCCCTCTGCCCATCGCCTCCCTAACTAGGGGGGATTTGGCACCGCCGTCGCGGTTGTCAGGGGGCATCAGAAACAACAACATAATTAGTTAATTTTGGAGCTTCACACACCTTCTAGTCCCCCGTGCCGCTATTTTTTGAAATAAGTGCGTCTATTTTTCCCATGAATCACTTTTTAAAATCTGTTTCAAGGAGTATGTTCAACAAAGGAGAAATTTTTCACGAGACCGAGCTCGAGTCGGGCTCGGGCTCGGGCTTTCGGGCTCGGGCTGAGCCCGTCTCATCTCTAGCAGATTGGCGTATTTACCACCACGAAATATATCATTTGGCAAATATTCAATCTGTACTATAGCTACTATAATGGCATAGTTAACGCCGCCAAATATTTCTACTGGTAGCAAATACCAGTTGATCCTAACTGATCCTAACCGGGTTTACTATAATCTGCAATTTAATTATTTTTCATTTTCAAGATCACTGTTTGCTAACATTTTGGAACACGCGGTTTAGATTCACCCTGCTTAGGGAAATAGCCTTTTGTAAGATTGTACCTGATGCTGAAATGACGAATTTTAAATCAGTTACAATTAGTTATTCTGTTTTGGAAAATCGAATAATCGATTATTCTAAACTCCTGTTATCTAAGAAATCTTACTATTTGAAAATTGCCAACTTTGTGTAACACACCTTGACTTATTTATGTTTTCACATGCTTTTTAATTTGGCATAAAACTGGTGTAATTCTGCTTCATGATGGTCAATTTCACGGGATTCTACATACTTGGAATTGCTTTGTTGGAAAGGCATGGGTGATTTTATGCTGGCGAGAATTGCCAAATCTGGCAACCATTATGCTTATTTCTTCAGGTTTTTATTAATATCTTCTAAAATAATTGGAATTTTGAAATTTAAGTCAGCTTATCAGCTTCCCCAGAATTTTCCGAATCCGTGGACACCTTCGTCGAAACTCAAATCCCCACGGTTTCGGAGGGGATAGCAAAGCGAGCTTTTGGAAGCGGCAGCGTCCGTTACTTTTCTTTAGAATAGAGAGATACTGTTTTTAGAATGTGCATCATATTTCATGAGTGTGCCATACTTGTCTTCCTTGTTCCATAAAATACTTCTTTGGAATTGAAATCCACATTAAAATCGCTTAATAGAACTGTTTTACAATCTTCGTCAGGCAAATTCTAATATACTTCAGCTTTGTAATAAACTGTAGGGTTTGCCAGTTTTTAGTCAAATATGGAGGATATCGCCAAGCTAGGTTCAGCTTTGGAGACTTATCTTATAGCACCAAAGTTGGAGATAAACCACCGTTGGAGATAAACCACCACCTTAATATTTATCATTATTGAATTTTTAACAGTGACTTCTAACATTTTACCCCCCCCCCCCCCACTTTCTTTCAACTCTATTGAAAAATGCAACGAAAACGTGTCGACGCAAATCTTGTCCACAAATTATGTAGCAGAAAATACTGGCTGATACGAAATAGCACTCTAGTGCTAAAAAAAGACCTTACAATTAAGCTTACACAACAAACCAAGTCCAAGGCCTGCTTTGTCCAGTCACACTGTCTCAAGTGCAATTCGCTTTCAGCTTTCATTTTATTCTAGTCATTTCCATGGTTTTTACTTATTTTGTTCTTTCGCAAATGATTACCTTGTCGAGGTGCCCTCAACCTCAACCGACATACCCGAGTACAATTACAGCAAGCTCTTCTAGCATTTCACAATAGTAAAATAATACATAATATCAGAACTCCATGTTCCTTATTTTTTATTGTTTATTAAAGAGTCTTTTGATTAAATTGTACTAGTAACGTGCGTGACTCGAAACTTTTCTTAGGACTCTGTATATTCTCCTATTAAAAAAAATCCTGTAAAACGTATAATTTTGCACGGTTTTGTTAAAGAGATTTG